>JXCR01080474.1:0-10803 GCA_002079205.1 Phalaenopsis hybrid cultivar
CGAGTTGAGCAATTACTGAAGCTGTATGCACCAATTTAACACATCAGACAATCCAGCTGGCATGTCTCATCAATTAATTGGGGTCGTCATGGCCCTCCTCATGGGAGATTTCCCTTCTCATGGGAGATTCAAGATGTATGATACACCTCAAAAATTACTTAATAACACGGATTATATCATTGCCAAAATGTATCCACCTCAACGCTTCCAAAAAAGAGCTGTTAAGTAGGCCACATGACAGCAATTTGGAGGATAAAGCAGAAGATAACTCACATATTGCAAGGAGAAGTCTGGGGCCAAGGACCTAGAGTGACCTCACGCTGTAGTAGAACTACTGGATCAATGAGGGTAGGTCATATTTGTCAGCCCAGGATCTATTGCAAGTGACCTCACGCTGCAGTGGAACTACTGGATCAATGAAGGTAGGTCAAATTTGTTAGCCAAGGATCTATCGCACAAAGGGTAAGCAATGGGATCAAACTCTAAGCATAGCTGTAAGGGTTTCACACTAAAAGAGTTTGAATTCTAAGCGTACCTGTTACTTGGTATTCAATAGAGGAGTGACCTCATGCGGCGGCAATGGAAACAAGGTGGCGATGGGTGGAGCTTGTGGTTGTGGAAAAGAAGCATGTTTTCACAGAAAAACTTCTCTCAAGTCAACCGTACGACCTTGACGTTCTTTCTAAGCGCCAAGTCAGCTAACCCTTATAACGCCTGAACTTGGAAATACAAAACTCTCTAGGAAGGAAGTAAGGAGAGGCTATTGAAAAAAACGAATGCTTCACAAAGGGAGGAATGTTTACACACTTGGTTACTTGAGAACCTTTGGTTGTTCCAAATGAGGGGGAATCTATTTATAGTCCTCCCTCAAGAATTAGAGAACTTTCTAGGTCACATTAGATACTTTAACTTCTTAAAATATGGCACTAAACAGGACGCAATGGAGAAAAAGGATTCATGTAGCCAACCCAATGTGGTGGGATTAAGGCTTTGTTGTTGTTGTTGTTGTACAAAATTCTATATTATGAACATTCTATACTATCCCAGAGTTTCTCCTGAAGCTTTCCTTTTCCAACATTCTCTAGAATGTGGTGGAACCTTCTAGAGTCTCTTAGGTCAATCTTCTTTTTCCGATTTTCTCTAGAATCTTCTCATGGTTGAAGGGATAGAGCTAACCACACTTGAGATGGCCGTGTGTGACAGCATGTTGTATAATTTGGTGGGCTGTAAATAAGAGTTTCGCATGGGGTAAATGGGAGAAGGATGGAGACGAATAGCGTGGTACTTTTTAGGGAAATATGTTGTTTTAAGTGGTGGAATAGTAAATATTAGATTTTAGGTGTTAGATAGGTAAATACGATAGTTTGTTGTGGTATGTATGTAAATTGCCATATATTTNGTCCTAACTTCTGTAAAGTATTTCTTAAATTGTATTTCTTAAATTGCTCGTATATAAACTCAGGCATCCAAAAGCAAATATCAGTTCCAAAATGTCATTCGTCATCTACTCTTGTGGTGAAATCAAAATCCAATCCTTCTCCATAAATTATTTTTCTGTCTATACACAAGAAAAGTAGAGCAAACTACTATCACTCAGGAAGCAATCATCTTTACAGAAATGAAAAGCTTAAGCTGGTTACTTATGAAATTTTAATTTCTATGTAATTTATAAGTAAATAGTGTTACATCCACGTTTAGAAGCATAGAAAAACTTCCAATTGTATCATTTCTAGCAGCTTTCCACTTGTCATAGCATTATCTTCTTATTTCACTTCAATGACAAACAAAAATTCTTGAACGATAAATGAAATAAACAATATCTTTCATACTCTTTTCGATAAGCAATAGCAACAATCAATTAGATAGTCAGCCGAGTTGAGCAATTACTGAAGCTGTATGCACCAATTTAACACATCAGACAATCCAGCTGGCATGTCTCATCANTTGCCTCCATGACACGCTTATCATTTTGGGTCACTGCCTCTACGACACACCCATCCTATTGGGCTGCTAGCTCCACGACACTCCCTCTTCTAAGTCACTTCCTACACAACACACTCAACCTAACCACTCTCATGTATAATTGTATTTAAATTTGCATGCATGCATGAATATCACCCAAGAAATTATAATATTATCTCTATAATATCTAAAGACTACTCTAGACAATTACATCATTTGCATGTCCCAAGGAGAAGTCCTCATACATCTCCAACCTGACTGACCCAACATAGAATTCTACTTCGTTGGTTGTCTCGTGTGCTTAGGTCATTACAAGGCTCTTCAAACATAGCAGAATGTCAGTGCTTTTGCTGGGAGCATTTCCAGCTTTGTATTTCAACCTCCATTTCACCTATTTTCCAGCGGTATCCTCGTCACTTCGGTAGGTATAAGTCATGCCTCTTGGAGCTCCTCCAAGTAGTCACATAATAGAGTTTTGTTCCTTTGTCCTTTGGGCTATGAAGTTCCTCGTGGATGATGCAATTCATGGAATGCTGACCGAGGGTCGGCTCATTAGAGCTCCTCAGCCTTCCACCTAAGCAACTCTTTGCACCCATCAATTGGCTTTGAGCTTCCCTCTAAGCTCCTTTATTTAATCAGCCCCTCCATGGCCAAAGAGAAGAGTGTGCCAAAATCCTTAGGGAAACTCTGTCCAATTGCTCTCAGACACACTCCAAGAACTCCTAAGCTCATTGCCACCATTTTCCCCTCACTGATCCCCACTGTGGAAGCCCAATTTTGAACTCAAACTTTTAGTTCAAATCAGGACACCTCTCCACAGTCCACCAAACTCAAATTAATTGTGCACACACCATCCCTAGAGCAAGCGGAGTTGATTCCCCATCAAACCCCTCTCTCAAATAGCCTCTAACCTAGCTCTAGACCAACACCTGAAATCAAGCTTGATCGAATTTATACCTAGATAATTCACCAAAGCTTGAAACTTCATCCAGAGGTTCGTTGGGTCCAATCGAAGCTACCACAACCATATAATTGAGGCTTTCCCTCTCAAACAAAGGTATTGAACCTCAATCCTAATCTGAGCTTATTTTGATTCTCCATTTGTAATTGCTTGATTTCATAGTTGATTAACCGTATAGATGTGTTCGCTTGAGTAGATGAAGTTTTAGAAACAAACCCCATGCGATTTGGTTGAGTCTAGCTCGAGATTTTAAGGTTTTAGTGTAAATGACTTACGAGTTAAGTCACTTGGGGACGATAACGGAGAGTCGTCCGATTGCGCGTGTATCCAAACAACAGAGGAGACCAAGCCTCATAAAAGGTTAGAGCATAATCATGTTAGAGCATAATCATAGGCTGTTTATTTGGTGTATTTGTGAGTTCTGATTGAATGATAATGACGCTTCTGTTTCTGATAGTTTTATTTGGCCTCATAAAAGGTGGTTGTTATGAGAAATAGACCGCTTGTGCTATAGAGAAAAAGGAAAATTTCCAGTGTTTTGTTGGAAATGTTTAACATGACTAATTTAATTTGTGAAATAAAGAATCATGTGAAGCAGGTGGTTCTTGATTTCATTTGATATCTTTCTTAAGCTGTAATATCTTTGTCTTAATTGCACTTCTTTTACAGGAAAATAATGCTATAATTACCTCATGATATTTTATAGTTCTTTGCTCTATTGACAAAGTAGATCAAAATCAATTCTAAGGTGAAGTCTAGGTATTTGTCTCACTTATCAGTAGGGTTTTTTGTCTTTGCTGGAAGTGGATTGGTGAGATTACTCCCTCATTCTACGACTTTTTACAAGAGAACGTTTCTTTTTTGTTGAAATAGAAATGCCGTGAAAGATTTTTGTAGGGTTAGTTTTGCGAAAAATGGGATTTTTTGAGAACGAAATTTGTTTTTTTTTTTTTTTAAATTGAAGTATTGGGCATTGATCACATTAAACTTGCTCAGAGGAGGCTAGCCAACCCAAATTGGCTTGTATTGGCAGACTCAATTCAAGATTTACTTTGGCTCGTATGGTTCACGCCTTTCCAGTCATCTAATTTGCATGATTTAGGTGTTGATGGAATCATATTGATAAGCGGTTCATTAAATGTTTTATTTATTTTCTTTCTTTTTTTTTTTGGTCCTCTAAGAAAAAGGGAGAATTTTAACAATCCAAAGGAACTTAATTGCAACCGTAAGCTTAGTGATTAAGTTGCCAATAGATTTACTTTCAATAACCATGTTTTTGTAATTGATTAGCATTTGTTTGTTTTCATTGTATTTTGCTTTTATTAATCATTTATGGGTATACTTTGCTTTGCAATGATGTAACATCCTAAAGATGTGTCTTGACATACTCCTCTTGTTGAAGAAGCAAACTAGTTTTTTAAGATGTGATCAAATTCAAATGTATTTAATTGCAGCAATTTCTGTAGACCTAAGCTTGCCATACAATGCTTTTGTAGTAGGAAGTCTGCTTTGCTATATCTTTCTGTTAATTTGTCTACAATACTGATCTTGCCAAACAATGTCTACTTTGCTTTGCTAAGATTTAACATCCTAAAGATGTGTTTTGACATGATCATCTAGTTAAAGAAGCAAATTTGAGATGTGATCAAATTCAAATGTATTTAATTGCAGCAATTTGTGTAGATTTAAGCTTAGTCATACATAGCAATAAATTAATACATAAATCTTAACCCAAAAATAGTCAGCAGGAACCTTATAACCTTGATACCTATACAACACCTCAATCTTTAACATCATATCAAAATATCAGTAATATTAACTTTTCTGAAATGCAATATACCTTTTCTTGCATATGTTATGATGTGGTTTTGACTTTGCAGTGTTATATGTGTTAATATCAAAATTCGGGTTTTGGGTATGTATATACATAAAATTTGTGGTATGTATGTAAATTTCTCAATATTTTAAGGATATACGTTTGAATCAAGTTCAGATTTGGGTTTAAATCAGTATCAAAGCTTGAACTTCAATAGAAAGTCCTCAAATACTAGAGGCTATCCCCCTCATAGTTGCAATTTTGTCCGGTAAGGATTTTTTGGCATATTTTCTACAGATAAACATCCATGCAGTGACATGCGATTGGCTCATAAAATGGTTCAGTTTATATTCTCAACGGAATTGGATAATTTTAGTGGCGATGGAACAGTAACAAAAATTTCTACAACTTTTCTGTTATCCATTTCATCAATATTTCAAGTGGAGGCGCTACAATTTTTATGAACATTCGAGAAATGGAAATCTGTTTTGCAACAGCAGAACCTACCTCGCTATTTCAGCCATTAAGCGGCCATTTCTCAATAGAATTGGATAATTTTAGTGGCGATGGAATGCTAACAAAAAATTTCTACAACTTTTTTGTTATCCCTTTCATCTAATTTCAAGCGGAAGTGCTACAGTTTTCACTAACATGTAAACCATGTAGCAACACACTTTTAACTCGTGGAAAAGTCACCATCTGCAAACAAAATAACTTACCAATATTGACACCAATGCATTAGTAATATGTATGCATAGCTTCATCTTTCACAACAGTCGAAGCTTCATTCAAATAAGGAACAGAAAAACATAGGAATTGGGTGGTCTGAATGTAAATGCCATACATACCAAATATATTTACTAAAAAAAGTTGCCACATATATAGCGGGTCACCTGGTAACAAATAACAACGGCACATACCAAATGCTATACACATGCAAACAAGAATAATTTTTGAAGTTAGGTTTGTTACAGCTGCACTTATAACACGACAGTTAAATCAGCACTTAAGGTGCTGAATAATATGGAAGTATAGTATAATCATTTTGTTATGGCAGCACTTAAATCATGACAGTTCTTTATATAACAAAAGCTGTTAGGTTGGTTAAACAAAATTTTGGATATAGAAGCTGGAGCAGCACTAAGAATTAGGCTGATAGAACTCATTGAAAATGAATACAGCTTGGACGAGTGGTAAAAATTTTCATGAATAAATCATTCACAGCTAGAAAGACCACCACAAATATCCAAAGGTACCAACTGAAATCAAGGAAAGGAACCAAGGTAGGAATTTTTACAATACCTGCACTAATAAAAGTTAGATCTTAAGACTTCGTAGCTTAAACCAATAACTTTCATATATAAGAAACCATTTAGATCTTAAATAACCAAGAACAGATCACAAGATAATGCAAGTGGGGATGGAAATGATGTTTTTAAAAAAAATAAACTGGTAAATGTTCATTTTCATGGCAAGGAAAGGGATCTCCACCAATATTTACCAGCAAAAATAAATAACCCGAGAATAAATCAAGAATAAAAAATGAATTACCCAAACGTAAACTCCTATATAATCCTTGAATAACCCAAAAATAACCCGCAAATAACTCAAAAATCAAAAACAAAAGCGAGATTAAATCTAGAATAACTCAATAATAACCCCACAATAACCCAGACACTGTCGAGATGAACTCTAAAATAAAGCAAGAATAACTCAATAAAATTTACCAGAACAAGGTTTCCGCTTCAATGCCCTCCTTCTTCTTGTGCTCCTTCTTACTATCTTTCTTCATCTTCTTCTTTGGTGGTTCCCCAGCCGCCTCCAACTCCGGCCTTCTCACCTCTTCCAACTGCATATTATGGGGATCATTCAACTCCATTTTGTCACTTCTTCGAAACTCTCCGCAGAAGCACAACAAAACCCTAACAGAGCAACGGAGAAACCCTGAACTCGAGGAATCCTCAAGGGTTTTTTTAAAAGCGGGATAGTCGAAAAGGCAGGACAATCAAAACGGCCAAAAAAAGTCTTTACGTTTTTTCTAATATGGCTTTACGTTTTTTTTTATTTTTTTATAGTTTTCTCGCATGGATCTGTTGTGAAAAACGACAACAATAAATTGAAAAAACAGATCGAGAAAAATTCTCAAAACAAAAAACACAATGGAACACGCAGATTTACGTGGTTCTGCAAATTGTCTATGTCCACGAAACTGCAGAGGATTTTATTACTTGAGGAATACATTCGTCAATCACCTCGACGATTACAAGAAAACACTCTTTCTCTCTACCTCTGTCTCTCTCCTCTCCTCCTCTCCTCCTCTTCTTCTCTCTCTCTACCCGAGAGCTTCAAACCAAAGCACACCAGAAGAAGAACCCGAAAAGCTACCAATGTCGAAGAGGAAGCCTGGGAAATCAAATCCCGAGAAAGATAACAAGGGGAGCTAGTATGTCTATTTATTAATTTCATCATATCATTAAGCTCATTAAAGAATTAATCAAATAATTAATGAAGCTCATTAATTATTTATTTTTCTCTTCTGCAGCAAATCATATAAAGAATTAAGAGCAATTAATTTAGCAATTAATTTCGAGTATCAAATCTAATTTGTTGCCAAACATGAGAAAATGTCAATTTGAACAGTGAACCGGTTTCCATATTCACAACAAATCTCCCACTTTGAGACTGGTACACTGGCTGCATCATCCACTAGTTATTTCGCCCTTTTCTCCAAATGTGATATCCTCCACCTCTGCAACTCAAAACCCCAGTCTTCATGTCAGAAGACCAGCTGAAGTCGAGCACAACTTCAGTTTCTCAAGAATAATACTCTTAGTCGACATATCATCATTAACATAGCTTCGTACCTCCAAGCTCTTTTCTGGGTTACTCATGTTTCTGCTCACAACTCCCTCTGCATGGGCAATACCTGCCTCTGCTGAAAGCCCTTTTCAATAAGTCTAGTCTTGTACCACTTACTGTAATCAAGCACAGTCTTCACCCGATACACCCACTTGTTTTACACTGTCTTCTTCCCTGGTGGAAGTTCTGTCAACTCTCAAGTACGATTCCCTGACAGGGAATCCGTATTTTCCGATCGCTTTCCCAATAACAGAAGATGAAATTTCTTCCCATAGAGATGGTCATCTATCTGCATCCTCCATCCAGTAATCAAAATCTGTGTCGTTAAACTTTTCGATCCCCAATATCATCATTTCGTCTTCATCTATCGTTCTTGTGAAAAAAGACGAAAAACCAAATCGAGAAAAACTGTAAAACAAAAACAACAGCGGAAGCACACGGATTTATGTGATTTGGCAAATTGCCTACATCCACGGAGCTGCAGAGGATTTTATTCTTCGGGGAATTTATCCGTCGATCACCTCGAGGATTACAAGAAAGCACTCTTTCTCTCTCCCTCTCTCTCTCCTTTCCTCTTCTCTCTCTCTACCAGAAAGCTTCAAACCGAAGCACATCAGAAGAACCCGAAAAGCTACCAATGTCGAAGAAAAAACCTGGGAAATCAAATCCCGAGAGAGATAACAATAGGAGCTAGCATGCCTATTTATTAATTTTATCATGTCATTAGGCCCATTAAGGAATTAATCAAATAATTAATGAAGCCCATTAATTATTTCATTTTCTCTTCTGCAACAAATCATATAAAGAATTAAGAGCAATTAATTTCGAGTATCAAATCTAATCTGCTGCCAAAGATGAGAAAATGTCAATTTGAACAGTGAATCACATCTATATTCACAACAAGACCCGCACATACAGGTGGCATCGTCTCCTTGAACTCCGGACGTTGCTCTATGTTCGGAGTCTGGACAGAAAATTTTTCACAAATTTACGGTGCAAAAATGAAAATTAGCCGAACAAAGAAACAATAACAACTCTCCAACACTTCCAACCTTAGCTAACCCGAAACAAAGATGCCCAACATGATCAGCATTGAATTTCAATGCTTTAAAAGAAAGCAGAGCTTATTAACAATCAAATTCACAGATTAGATAATTTATAGTGATAGGATTAATGCAAAATATTTNCTTTAACTTCTTAAAATATGGCACTAAACAGGACGCAATGGAGAAAAAGAATTCATGTAGCCAACCCAACGTAGTGGGATTAAGGCTTTGTTGTTGTTGTTGTTGTACAAAATTCTATATTATGAACATTCTATACTATCCTAGAGTTTCTCCTGAAGCTTTCCTTTTTCAACGTTCTCTAGAATGTGGTGGAACCTTTTAGAGTCTCTTAGGTCAATCTTCTTTTTCCGATTTTCTCTAGAATCTTCTCATGGTTGAAGGGATAGAGCTAACCACACTTGAGATGGCCGTGTGTGACAGCATGTTGTATAATTTGGTGGGCTGTAAATAAGAGTTTTGCATGGGGTAAATGGGAGAAGGATGGAGACGAATAGAGTGGTACTTTTTAGGGAAATATGTTGTTTTAAGTGGTGGAATAGTAAGTATTAGATTTTAGGTGTTAGATAGGTAAATACGATAGTTTGTTGTGGTATGTATGTAAATTGCCATATATTTAACATTCACAATTTGGAAATAAAGTTTTCAAATTTAAATTGATCAAGAGCTTAAATAAGGACATTTGCACATTGAAGTTTTGTCATGTTCTAATTTATTTTAATGATTCCAGCAATTTCAAATTATTTTCAACAATTATGACAGATTGGGTTCTTAACAATACTAATAGTTGAATATCAACATTTCATAATCATAGGTTTTATATTGAAAACTTATAAATCATGACAAATAGTTTAAGCCACGTATCTTCACGAACACCAAGGACCATGGCGTTGGATTCTCTGCTTTAGCACTGCTTCAAATAACAACATACTATTTTTGCTTCACCACGTACTAAGAGCCTAATTTGGATCTTATTTCCTTTTTTTGCTTTTCTTTTTAACATTATACTTATTTAGTGTATATTTTTTAAATAAATTAACTTATTTTTAGAACACTCATAATAACTCTTAGATGTTTCAAATCTTCTTAAAAAANTTATTTTTGCTTCACCACGTACTAAGAGCCTAATTTGGATCTTATTTCTTTTTTTTGCTTTTCTTTTTAACATTATACTTATTTAGTGTATTTTTTTTAAATAAATTAACTTATTTTTAGAACACTCATAATAACTCTTAGATGTTTCAAATCTTCTTAAAAAAATAATGATGATTGTCACTGGTTGTTGTCTACCACCAACCACCATTAGTCGTCAGTTGCTTTCCCTACTGGACAGCCACCACCCACTTCAAACTTCAACTAGCCAATCATATTTTGAAACATCAACTAGCCTATTATTCAGCATTCAAAATACATAAAAAAATTATAATATGTTAAACATGTTTTAATTCAAATAAAAATATAAAATAAAACAAAATTAAATTAGAAAATAAAAACCAAATAACAAAAATGATCTTACATGAATGAGCATCAACTTAATATGGATTTACAATTTATTACAAATCTGGCATAATCAACATCAATTGAAATNATTATTCAGCATTCAAAATACATAAAAAAATTATAATATGTTAAACATGTTTTAATTCAAATAAAAATATAAAATAAAACAAAATTAAATTAGAAAATAAAAACCAAATAACAAAAATGATCTTACATGAATGAGCATCAACTTAATATGGATTTACAATTTATTACAAATCTGGCATAATCAACATCAATTGAAATTATTATGCTTCTTTTCATCCACATTTTGATTAAAAACCCTTATCCAATTTTTTTCTATTTTTAGAAACATTAATATCATGTATAAAACATCAAGGTGTTAACTTTGTTGGATTATTCATCACTAAAATGAACAGATAATTTTCCTACTAATCACTTGTTCCTCCGTAAACTTGAGTGGAATCTTCCTTTTTTTCCAATTGTTCAAATGATCCATTGGTGTGTTTGCAGATTTACATCAAAGCGTGCTCATTTCCATTAGTAAGTATGAGATTTATTTTTGCTGCAAAATATATATTCCTTTGCTTGATCTTACTATTTATATGCTAAGAAAATATTTTAAAAGGTCAAGGTCCTTA
>JXCR01080482.1:9760-27997 GCA_002079205.1 Phalaenopsis hybrid cultivar
CGCTCTTCCGATCTATATATATATATATATATAATTTATTTATTTATTTACATTAGATATGTTAATAGATAATAATTATTAGGTATGTAAGAGTTTCTAAAAATTAATAGTAATATTTTGATGTAATATTAGATATTTGAATGTTTTAAATACAAAAATTTAAATCAATATTAAATATGAAAATATCTAAAAATTATATGATATATTTGTAAAATATGCCTTTCATCACACATCTAACTGCCAAATTTGCCACGTAAGCAACTTTTTATCACCATATAGAACACATTAATTGCACANCCTTAGATATGTTAATATATAATAATTATTAGGTATGTAAGAGTTTCTAAAAATTAATAGTAATATTTTTATGTAATATTAGATATTTGAATGTTCTAAATACAAAAATTTAAATCAATGTTAAATATGAAAATATCTAAAAATTATATGATATATTTGTAAAATATGCCTTTGATCACACATCTAACTGCCAAATTTGCCACGTAAGCAACTTTTTATCACCATATAGAACACATTAATTGCACAACAAATGCCTCCCGTCCGTTCAGGCCCCTGGAGCGAGTCCAAAGGAATTCAACGCTGTTCGGCCCGTTGAGTCAACCCGACCCGACCCGTGTACGACCCAATATGCCAAAACGTGAAGGCTACACATCTAAAGAAACAATCCAGCAATGTTATAATCGCAGAATCGCAGAATCGCGATCCCTCCTTCCCAATGTCACGCGGGCCGCCGGCGAACGGTGGGGCTCTGGCGAGCAGGAAGTCGCTGATCTTGAAGGAGCGACCGAAACCAGGCAAGCGTCTGGCGGAGGTTGCCGGCGGGAAGGCGGCGGAATGCGCCGCGGTGGCCTGCTGTTGTCCCTGTAGCCTCGTCAACCTTCTCATCCTCACCGTTGTAAAGATTCCGATGGGACTCTTTCGCCGTGTGATGAGAAGAAGGAGGAGAAAGATTAAGAGGCTGAAGAAGAAGAAGTCCGGCCTGCTCGGCGTGGATTCCAAGGCATCTGCTCAGAACATTAAAGCTTCGTTCTCCCCAAAGGCGGCTGAACCACCCATACCTTGGCCGGCGAAGTCGCCGTCGACGGAGGTATCGGAGATGGAGGAGAAAATGTGGCCGGAGTTCGTCGGCACCGGATTCTGGCGCAGCCCTTCGCAGAAAGAGCTAGTAATCAGTAATCAATAATCAATAAGAAAATCTTGTCTTGACAGCCAGCTCCGTTTCAGTTTCAGGGATAAAAAAGATGGCTTTTTTAATCTGATTTTCTCTGCAAGATTTCATCTTTATTTTAATATTAGTTGAAAAATGTGGATTTGAAGAAGAGGAGGAGGAGGAGGGAGGTTTGTGGTTTCTTGTTCTGCGATTGATTCAGAAGGGGTGAAGAAATTCTTGATTCAGATGCTAATAATGATTTCGGAATGATTTAANAGAAAAATGTGGATTTGAAGAAGAGGAGGATGAGGAGGGAGGTTTGTGGTTTGTCTTTCTGCGATTGATTCAGAAGGGGTGAAGAAATTCTTGATTCAGATGCTAATAATGATTTCGGAATGATTTAATCTTGTTGTACTTTCGCATTAAACAATTTGTTCATAAATAGTGATTGCTGTCATAGTTGTGGCTTTTCTGGTTTCCTCTTTCTCCTTGTTTGATGGTTTGTGGGGTCGATCTGCTTCTGCGTCCTGCTTTGTCATTGAGATTCAGAGCAGCTCTGTCGGTTTTATCACGCTTGGATACTCGCGATCTACTCATAAATCTTCAATATATTTAGCAGTTTCTTATCGGTTCAGAGATTTATGTTTTCTTCTTTATTTCCATTATTTAGATCCCTCTGTTTTGTTAAAATAATTATGATTACTTCATGATCGTAATGATTAACCCAAGAAGTGATCTTTCTGAACAACNCCTTTCTCCTTGTTTGATGGTTTGTGGGGTCGATCTGCATCTGCGTCCTGCTTTGTCATTGAGATTCAGAGCAGCTCTGTCGGTTTTATCACGCTCGGATACTCGCGATCTACTCATAAATCTTCAATATATTTAGCAGTTTCTCATCGGTTCAGAGATTTATGTTTTCTTCTTTATTTCCATTATTTAGATCCGTTTGTTTTGTTAAAATAATTATGATTACTTCATGATCGTAATGATTAACCCAAGAAGTGATCTTTCTGAACAACTTTCTGAAAATATGAGATGTTTGCTCATGATTGTTTCAGAGTTTCGGTTATGCTATTTGGAAATTAATGATTTATAGCTGAGGGATTACATAAATGCCATTAAATTTTTATATATATTTAATTATTTCATAAATAATTTTTAATTTTATTTATATAGCAACTTAATCTTTAAATGTCATAAAAAACAGTATTTAAGTTTGTTCATCTGAAGTAAAATATACATTTTCGTTTCTATGTTTTGATTGCATTTAGATATTAAGTTATATAAGTAAATATAAAAAAATTTTATTTTAGATGTGAAAATATGTAAAATTTTAATGGTTGTTTGAAAAATGTGGGACAAGCTTAGAATTTTGAGAAACAGTGCAAATTTTAAATGATTCTGGACAGAAATTTTCAGAATACATAGACATTACTCTTGGCTGAGCATTGCCTAAAAATATATAAGCACCATTAACTTCTTTTTAATGCACAATGCAAAAATTAAATTACCATCTTTTATGGAGTTTTTCTTTTCATTAATAAAATTAAATATTTTATTACTTCTGTGATCCAAATAAATAGTTTCCCTACTACCGAGATCAGTGGCATGACACGAAAGAGTGCCGACAACTCCATGGTTTCATCGAAGATTTGATTAAGACTAAAAAATTAAAAGGAATTTAAGACGCCAAGAGCAATAACCCAGTGGCAAGGGAAGGCTTCAGAGGAGGAAATATCGAACGAGCCAGTACATGTCCATGAAATCCACATCGCAGGCATAATTCCCGCCATCTTTGAAGAAGGTGGGGACTCATCCTGCAAAGTCAACCCAAAGGGGCTTCGGTCAATAGAACTATATTCAGCCACCTTTATGCTCAGACAGAGCTCACATCCTTCCTTAGCCTTCACCAGCGAATACTTAACCCCTAAGGGCAATCCCTAAAATGACACTATCATCGTCACTATGTTGATCGATAACTATAAATCTGTAGCACACTCACTAACACTGATAATTTTGTGAACATCATATTTAAGTCAGTATTCGACAAAATGGTCTCAAGAGCAAACGACAGACTATCACGACCAACACACTTTAGGTTTTTCTCACGAGAGGAGTGAGAGGTTGGCAGCCATCACTTTACCGGTTACCTAGGGAGAAAAAGACAAGGAGTTCACCGGCATGGCGGACTTCATAGTGGTCAACTCATCACCCAGCTACAACGTCATCTTCGGTTGTCTCCTGCTCAAATATTTGAATGCTGTCACTTTTAACTGCCAAATAGTTGTGAAGTTTCTGGGCAATTAAAGGTAATTACTGTTCGGGGTGATCACGACAATCTTATACATGTTATCTCTGGGCGGTTAGAAGCGTCCAACAAGAACCCCCTTAAGCTCACAAATCTTAGAGAAGCGGTTTCAAGGTCAACAAAATCACAGATCAGACATGTCCAATCGAAGGCGACGCTGATAATTTTTTTCTGCTGAGTAAAGCATTTGATGCAAGTCATAAAGACATATTGATTAACATCCTCTAGAGCCACCAAGACATTACAAATCAACATCGTGTACCACCACCTAAACATCAACTTGTTGGCCCAACCAATGAAGTAGGACATCAAGATGTCGACTACCACACTTGTCGAGCCGATCCAATAGGAGGTCAAAAAGTTCTTGGACGTCGGCTACATGCGAGAGATACAATACTCAACGTTGGTGTCAAGCATCATCATGATACATAAATTGAAAAGCAAGTGAAATGTGCATCAACTTCACTAATCTAAACATCACTAGCTCAAAGTATAGCTACCCTCTGTCATAAATCGGCACGCTTGTGGACGTGGCGATCAGTAATTCCATGATGATATTCCTCGACACCATCTCTAGCTACCACCAAATCAAGATTCATCTAGTCGACATTGAAAAGACTGCATTTATCACCATTAAGGGAGTGTATGACTATGTTGTACTGCCCTTTGGGTTAAGAAAATATTGGTGTTACCTGCCAACACATGATGAATGTAATTTTTGCCCAACTTAAAGGTAAAAATGTTGAAGTAATGATCAAGAAATACATGAAAATTTTAAAAGAAACTTTTGAAATCCCAATTAAATTTAAAATAAAGTTGAATCCTTTTATGTGCTCTTTCAAGGAATCCATAGGCAAATCTTAGGATTGATGCGTGATCAACAAATTCCCTACATCCAACACAAATATCGAGGCACGACATGGACCATGATGCACCTATTTGAGCAAAAAACGTTAAAACTTTGATGTAAATTGATTCAAAGCTTCAATTTCAACAAACTTATAGTCAAACTGATTAGCTCAACAAGATGGACCCAATGATACTAAATCCGGTCTGATCTGAGTCAAACCAAGCCCCAAGCAAAATATTAAACTATTTTTTGAAGTTTTTCAGACATATTTAGAAGGTCTAACCAATGTCAAATAAGATGAGCATATAGTTGAATCGAGCGTTTTGAAAAGGCGAATCCAACAAGCCTAAGATTGCTCAATCTTGACATCGTTAAGATACTCAAATGTCCATCAAAATGTTGTATAATCAAGGAAAACTCTCTTGGCCGTCTGATCAGAGTGATTCAAATTTTCTCATATAAATATAGTCTAACCCCTCTCACGAGAGGGAGAGCTTAAATTCTAAAGAGGGAGCTTGAAGTCTGAAGGGAGAGCTTGAGGTATGAAGAGAGAGCTTGAATTCTAAAATGAGAGTTTGACACTTGGAAAAGGAGCTGAAGTCCAACATCACCGCCAACCACTAGTCGTCGATTGTTTTTTACCACCAAACTCTGACCATTACTCCCTAGTCGTCGTCGATTAGCATTGACCACCTTTCAATTCTTATTACAAGTTCATCCACACACCAAATTCATCGCTTAGAAGATTGTGTATCCCTTTGCCACTTATGTGATAAAATGTCGTAATTGTAATCTTCAGTTTATAGTGGATCTCTTCAGTCAGGCCAGACCCCGTTGTTTTTTCCTTTTCAAAATTTGCATGTAAAAATTTATGGTACTTCTACTAGCTATTTTGTTTCATCTGAGTGTGTTTTAAATTCTAGTGCAACACAAAGAAGATAATCTATTACTCTCTACCTTGAATTTTCTAACACGCATCAAGGCTATTTCCTAACCTCGGAGGGAACAAAACCTAACCTATAAAATATTCAAATGTTGATCAACATGTCATCCCCCAAAACACAAAAAAAAATTCAAAATCGGCTTACAAGATCATAAGCCTGATTCGTTTCATCGTAATGTTGGGAGACATGTGTGCTGTTTTTTTTTGCAAAACCTTGGGGCAAGTGAGGAACTTTTTCTTGTCGAATGAATGAAAAAAACATTCATGAAATTGAAAGGTTCCCTCACATTACCAATGCTTCTTTAAAGCTCAAAATTGAATGAAGAACTCTATATATAATTAGGAATCAGACCTGAAGCCATCAACTCAATTTTATTCAAAGAGGAGTAAGGAAAGAAGTTCCTAACCTACTATGTTAAGAAAATCTTTCAAGGAGCCAAGCTTAGGTATCTAATTAAGGAAAAAATTAACATTTTCTCTCGTTATTTTTTTCTACAGGCTTTGTCGATACTTTCAAAGTCATTCAATTAGAATCACCATTCAGTACCTACACAAATATTTCCTCACCAGGCCAAAACACTCGGTTAGCTTTTCAAATGAGTATTAGAGCACAACAAGTTTGATCTCTCCGTCAATACTATTTTGGGTGGGGTAGTTGCCCGTAAGAAACTGTCGATTACCAGAATCGAAATCATGTCGTCCGCTTCGGATAGACGTTCTAATTTATATATGAAATCAAACTAACCTCATATTCTTCATAATTTAAATGAATGGGCGATATACCTCAAACCATGTATCTATTCAAAAAGAAAAACACAAGACTTGAGGATGAGGCTTGATCAAATAAACTAAGAAATGTATGACGTCCGTTGGCCTGCGAAACCATTTTTATTTACCGACAATTTCCCCTATTTAATATGAAGAATTATATAGGGTTTATATTAAGCTGGGTTCAGACAAGCTTCCTATAAGGGCAAGCCCCTATAGTTAATTACATCTTAAATAACCGAAGTTACCTAAGAAAACTCTCAATAAAAATAAGAAAATATTATCTTTAAGGAATTCAAAAAGTTTGGACTTTTCAATGAAATCAGACAAAGATGTGTGAAATGGGATTGACTCAGATTCCTATAAGGAACGCCATAGCTCCGGAGGAGAACCTCGATGACTTTCCAGTCTATCTTATTGCTTGGATTCAGTTTTGAAGAGAAAAATTTGAGTGTTTCCTCCTGCAAGTTTTATTTATTAAGGTTTACATTTGTGTGAAGCAATCACATAAATAACTTGGAAGGTATGAGGATTTAGATCGTAACGAACGATAACCTCGGAGTCCTAAGATGAGTTAGAGCTTATATTGTACAACAGAGCTGTACAAAAGCTTAAAGATAGGGTAAGAATTTATGTTACATAAGCAGACTACCTCGAAGTCCTATAGCTTTGTTGTTTAACTCTAAGGAAGGAGGTTGGTTTAGCATGGGAAGACATGTTTTGTTGTTGAAAATGGTCGTGTTGCCCACCATGCTGGCTCCAAGCTCCTTGTCGTGATGAGTTTGAGTTTTTCAGGGTGTTAGGTTATGATGTCAAATCAGGTGGCCCTATGGTTGAAGTTTTTTAAATATCATGGGACATATTAAAGTTGATTAGAGCGATACCGATTAAGATCCTACGGTTCCCTCGTTCTGACACCATTATTTTCTATTATATTCACTTAGTCAAAATGAATTTACTAAACTCAACTTAATGAGTTTCATAATTTCATTAAGACCGTGGGAAGCCTCGTTAGCAACCGTAGGTTACCTTCTCCGAGGTATTCTCGATCATCCGATAGAGACGTCTTAATTTAGTTGTAGCTGTTGTTTTTTGTGATGTTTGTGATTAAATTTTGAGTTGTTTTATCTTTTAAATGTTGTAGCGGTGAATTTTTATCTTGGTTGATTTTATTTTTTATTTTGGTTTTCACAGTTTTAATTTTCATGTAGAGTAACATCGTTGTTTAGCATGCAAGTTTGTAAATGTAAAAGATACAATATGAAAGTACAAGAAAGAAGGCGTTGTAAACTGTAAAGGGCGTACCTGGCGAGTTAAGTTTAGTAGATCTCTGAGGTATCCAACAGATCTAGAGGTAAAGTAGATCCATTCCTCCCTCTCGCTACCTCGTGAAATGTCTCGAGCTCATTTAAACTTATCATGTTGCTTAATAAATCCATCCGATAAAAATACATCTAATGCTCATTGAACATTGATGTTTCAATTATCCTTATGGGTAGGGTGATTATCATTTGTGGTTTAATTTGAGAATTATGTAGGTGAAGGTCTTTTAGAGAGACAAGTTGGTGTTATTAAGACACATAGCCAATTTTTATTTGGGCTTTTTCTAATTCCCATTTAATTAAATTTGATTTAGCTTAGCTCACTACTAAGCTCTTAGGATTTTGGTGAATGTCTTAATTAGTTTTGAAAAAGAGTTGAATTTTAGATGATAATGATTCATTTTCAAAATTTATGAAAATCATTTGAACCTCAAATAGGGGTATTAAATTAATGAGTTATCAACATCCAAAACCATGCCCCTAAGTTTAGGATCATTTAATTGATTAGACTTCCAAATTCTTAATAATTCAGGAAATTACAATTTTATTCGTTAGTTGGGAAAAGTGAGATTAGTTTCTTTCAATTAATTCCCTTGTGTTTCAATCATCAAAATAAGTTAGTTAGAATCAGAGGTTACCCTTTTCCCTTTTTTGAATTAAGTCTAAATGTTAATTAATGCTAAATTTCAAAATTATACTTTTGTCCTTAAGGCTTTATCACTTCATAATTTGTCAAATTTAATTCAAATGACTTGGAATTTTCATCCCACCTCACTCATGGGTCAATTAAGATATCAGAGGAGAAAATGTGACTTTTCAAAATTTAATTTAATTTACATATTTATTTTTTATGCAAAAATAGAATTTTTCAAAGAAAATTTCATAACTTGACATACATTTGGAGGAAGACTTAAACTCGAGAATCATTTCGACCAAATTTTATAATTTTTTAAGTTTTATTTTAATTATTAGAATTATTTCAAGTTCTGAAGTGTTTATTAATTATAAAATATTTTAAAGATGAAAAATTAATTTTTATATTTTTACTAAATTTTCTTTAAGGTCAAGGAACCTAGAGAAATAAATTTCATGTTTCTTTTTTATTTTTCTTTGAATTATTGGAATTATTTTAGTGAAAATCCATTTTTTAGCCTTTAAAAATTATTTTAAGCTTCAAAATTCAATATCTTTACTTAGAAAATCAGGAAAAATACTCCAATTGTTCCTAAGTGCTTAGGAAAAAATTAAAATATTTCTATGAATTTTATTATTTTTGTGATTTTCATCATTTTTTAATTATTTAAATATTAGAAAGGGTTTAAAATGAAGTTTTTATTTTAATTGTCATTTTATTTTTAAAAAATCCCTTTAAACATATAGAACTCCAAAAACTCATTTTCATAATTTTTTAAGTTATACTTTAATTGGTAAAAATCATTTTAGTGTTAAAAATGATATTTAATTTAAAAAATCATTTTGAGCTATCAAATGAGCTTCAAATGTTTTGAAATTTTTATGGGGAGTTCTCTAAAGTTCAAATCACAGTGGAGATAAAAAATTAAGTCAATTAATTGTTTGTATTTCCCAAAATTAATTTTCTTTGTGTTTTATGATTGGTGAAAATTAGGTGAGTTCTTAATGACTTAACCCATGAAATATTTTCCAAAGGGTTCTCTAGTCACATTAAACCTTTCAAAATTTTCTTGAAATTTTCTACGAAACATGCTAATTATTATGATTAATTTATGCAAATAATTGACATAAACTTGAAAAATATGGATCTTTGTCTAGAGATCTCCTCTGATTTTGGAAAAATCAGGGAATACTCTCTAAGAAAGAGGCAACAACATGTCAAAATTTCAAGCCATGGTGAAATGTCTAGATGCATGGAGAATCAAAAGACTCAAAATAATGTTTAATTAATTAAAAATAAATATGCATAAAATGGATTTCAAATTATTTCCACATTGTTTTCCTTTGTTCACGGAGCAAAAATGTATTTTTATTTTATTTTTATGATTTTTCTACACTAAGATAGGAATTCTTAAACTTAGGGATCATTTTTTGAATTATTTAAATCCCTATTTTTCTACTTAAACAAGCGGCGCCTCGTCAACCTACAGCGGCTCCGAAAACACATGTGGCACGTTCTCATTTGATTTCGTCGTCCACGCCAGCAGCCACGCGTCACGCGCTTTATGAACCAAAGCGCTATCTGGCTTCATCCCGTCCGTTGATAAGATAAACACGCGATTGGACGGCTCCCAGTCATCCTCCCCAATGGCCTAACTCGAGAACTGTCAATCTTTAAGGCTTGATATCTCTCTCATTTCTCAAACAAATTGAATGAATTTTTTTTTAAATGCTCATCTAGACTAGAGAAACATATCCATACAGTTAAGATGTCATGAAATTAAGCCTAAGTAAATGGAGAATCAAGATAGGCTCGAGAAGAGATGGAGTTCAATACCTTTGCTCTGAGAAGGGAAACTTCAATCAGAGGTGCTCGGCACGTTTGTTGAGGTCTAAAGAGGCTAGGGATTGAGCCTCTTGCTATGGTGTAAGGTCTAGGTATGGATTCGACCAAGCTCAATTTCAGGTGTTGATCAAAGTTTATGCTAGGGGCTCTGTGGAAGGGAGATTTGATGGGGCTTCTTCTTCTTCCACTGTGGTGAAGGTGTGGGTGAGTTTAATTTGAGTTTGATGGATTGTCGAGGTGTATTGAGCTCTGTCCTGTCTTCGGCAAGGTTTTGAGCTCAAAAATTAAACTCCGACAAGGGGATTCAGGGCAATGTCGTGGTTGGGTTGCATTGAGGAGGTCTCAAAGAGACTCTGGGAGTAATTTAGAGGGGTCTCTTTAAGAAAATTTCAGCACTCCCTCCCTGACCTTGGAGGGGAGCGTTTATAAAAATGGCTTTAGGGTGGCTGTCATGGCCAATGTTTGGGAATAATATGATGCTTAGGTGGAGGGCAGAGAAGCTCTAACATTTGATTTGGATGAGGTGGGCCTTTAGGTTTGAATTGGGTGAAGTTTAAGAGGGGGTGGTCCTCGATTTTGGCTTCTCCGGTGACTAGGCGTTTAGAAGCCTCAGGGGAATCTGTCAAAGCAATTAAATGAGTTTGGGTTTTGTTTTGGCAAAAATATCTTAAGCTTAAGCAATTTTGGAAACCAAATCCCTTAATTTAGGGAACCTTTGGTCCATGGCTTAGTTTAGGTGGTTTTATGGGGTTTAGCTTGGTCACTATGGTCCAACTAATGACTGTGGAGTCATTAATTTGGTGGCTTTGGGGTGGTTATGCTAACTTTAGTGCATGGGTCTAATGTGGGTTCAAATGACTAAAACTTGGGTTTATGCTAGGTTAACCATGTCAATTGACTCAATGATTGATGCATTTGATGTAGATGATTGTAATGAACAATCTTGGTGAAGGATTGGAAGGATTTTGAGTTCAATTGGGGGTCTAATTTGGAGGATTTTGGAGTTTTGGTCATTTTGGGCATAATGGGCTAGACTTGGGTCTAGATTGGGCTAGCCTTGGGCTAAGTTCAAATTGATTGTTGAAAATGGTCAATATGAATGTAATGAAGAGCTTTCAACATGAATTGGGTGCCAATTTTGGGGTTAAGGCATTCAATTTGATAGAATTTGGGAACATAGCCAATTTGGGGCAAATTTGGGAATTTTTGGACTTAGATCAAAATTAAATGAATTTGAGGCTTCAATAAGGCCAATTGAAGGTCAAGTTTGGTGCGTAGGAATGTTATGAAGAGTTTACAATATCAATTGTGTCAATTTGAAGGGACTATGAGTTTAATTGGGTGAGATTATATCATGTGGCCAAAATTGGGGCTTTGATCTAAATCAAAATTGGGCTCAAAGAATGGGTCAATTAAGCTTGGATTTGGATTAGATTGGTCATATTGAAGGTGAATTTGAGTTTGGGATTGAGATTTGGGGAGATTGGGATCAAATTGAGGGACATTTAAGGTGAATTTTGGGAATTTGGGCCCTTTAAGGGCAATTTGGGGGTTTTGGTCAAAGATGGTCAAATTGAACAAATTAGGAATACTTGAAATATTTTGGGAATTTTTGGCTAAGGAGGGGTATTTTGGTAATTTGGTAATTTTTTGTGATTTTGGGTAATTCATATGTTTTCAAGAGGTTTGAAATGATTTTTGAACAAATTTGGGTATTTTGAGTAAATTTGAGAATTTTGGCCAAATTTAGGGTTTCAAAGGTACTTAAGTTTTGGAGGAGTTCAGGGGAAAAAGACCAAGTTGAGCATTTTTGGTAAAGTTGGGGGCTAGCCACCATAAATAAGCCATGGACCAATGGAAACCCCATTTGGGTCCTCTATGTACTGGTCTTAGCTAAAGCCCTAGCCCAGGGCCAATGGGTTTAGGAGACCATCGACATGAGTATCCCAAATGATCAAGGGATCAAGGTTAAGGAACTTTGGGTTTGTATTTGTGAGTGATTGTGAGTGAAAGTGAGCAACCTTGGCTTTAGATCAACACCCAATGTCAACTCTAAGGTCCAACAGTTCTATAGGAACTCTCCTTGAGCTCCCTCATAGTGACTCCACCTACTAAGTGCTAGAGGTTAGGACCAATATGTAGAGCTTCAAGTTGAGTAAATAAGAGTTTAGAATTTCTAGTGGTGAGGGTTCCTTTTCTAGTTTTCTAGGAATAGTCAACAGGAAAGTCATATGGCTAGACCCTAGACTACTAAAGAGGAAAAACTAGATCTTAACCAAAATTGAGATCAACACTCTCCTATGTCTTTGAATCATAATCAAAGCTCAAGCCATAACTGACATGTTGGCTGACTTTTTTGAGCCAAGCAAGCCTGATGAAGAATCAACTATTGAATATTGTACATGAGTTCTACATATTTGCGGAGCATGTAGTCAAATTAGGGTGGGCTCACTATTGCTCTGAGAAATCCAACTAGAGATTATATGTATCACTCGATAGAAGTGGGGTTCAAATTCATAAATAACCAAGCTGAGTATAAAACTCTAATTTTCAAGTTGCATCTAACATATGAAATGGACGTGCGACACTTCTTTGCAAAATTTGGCTCGTAGTTGGTAGTAATCAGATGACAGACAATTTGAAGTTAGAGACGAGATAATGTGCAAGTACTTTGACAAAGTAAGACTAAGATAAACAAGTTTAAAGGCTTAGATGTAGCGGACCTCTTATCCAAGCTCATCTCGTGGGAGAAGGCCTACTCAAGAGGATCTTCTGACAGACCATATAAGAAGTTGATGTGATGGAACTAGGAGCTGAAGGATCCAGGGTTTGGATGGATCCACACGTAATATTCATTGAAACTGGAAAGGTTTTGAAAGAAGTAACCGCCTAAAGCATTTCAAGATTAAGATAGCCTAATACCTTTTAATCTAGAAAAAACTTTTATGAAGATCAATCACCTTTAATATCTAAGGCGCATCAAATAAGACAAGATAGAGGATGCTCTCTATGAGGTATATTTAGGGGAATCCAGAAGTCACTCCAAAGGGAAGACTTTGACTTACAACATGGATATTTTTTGCTAACACTTCAAATTGTTGTTGAGGGATTCTTAAGGAGGTGGGAATAGTGTCAAAAATACGCGCTACTGTAACATTAGCCAGCTCACAAAATGCATCACATTGCCAACCCATGGCCTTTTTCCATTTTGGGACTCTTTATTCTTGTGATTCTCGCATCGTGAGACCAACAAAAATTCCTACTTGTTGCTGCAGATTACTTATTCAAGTGGATTGAGATTAAGGATCTCACTCAAATTAGCTCAAAGGACATTCAAAACTTTAGTTGGAATAATCTAATCTGGTTGTATGGGCTACCACTCATAATCATCACAAGAAACAAAACATAGTTTATTGACTATGGGGCAAAAAATTTTGGTCAAAGTCAGGAGATTAGCTTGAAGTATGCGTCTGCTCATCATCCTCGTGCAAATGGTCAAGCCAAGGCAACCAACAACATCATAATGAACTTGCTAAGAGAAAATTTTGGAGGAGCTAAGGGAAACATGACCAAGATCCTACCATCTATTATTTGGGTGGTTTTAACAATATCTTCCATGGCGATCAGACAAATTGTATCCATGTTGCTACACGGGATGGAGGTCGTGCTGCCGGTTCAATATAATTATCACAATTCAAGAGTGGTGGCAGCTTTGAAGTTTGATGAGGAGGACTTAGCCGAGTAGCAGGAAGCAAATGGTGAAGGAGTTTTGCTCGTGCTCGACTTTAAGAAAGAGAAATGAGCTAACTTAGTCCTCATGCAAGAAGAAGTGAAGAGAAAGACGACTCAGTACTATAATAAGTACATTCAAAATAAGAATTTCATCACCAGAGGCATCGTGCTTAAGAAAGCCAATCCATTTGTGTGAGGATAAGTCATTAGAAAGCTCGACCAAATGTGGACCAAGCCATTCATCACCGATAAGTCTGTTTTCCCCCAGAGCATATAAGCAAAAGGTCTACACAGAAGTGGGGGTGATTCAGACATTGAGTGGAGATGATTTGAAGACATTCAATCCTCAGAAAAAAAAAATTATATATTGGCAAAGAAAAAATTTTATCTTTCTTACAATTGTATTTTTTTACTAATTTTATAACAATAAATGAAGTAAAATTTCTTATAATATCCATAAAATCTCAAATCCTACTGACACTCAAAAAACACAATAAGTTCATACAAGGGATCATCAAAATCCAACTAATGTTCATGGAACTTGAATCGGCCCATCGATAATAGTCCCACTTGAGTGGCAAAACCTACAACGACAGGTAACATTCAATCAACAATTTTTTTTAAACTAACAACAATGGGTATTGTTTGATTGGTAAAAATTTTTAAGAACCGATAATGATGAGTAACATCCGACTGAAAGAATTTAGAACATCTAACGTTCAATGTTCATGCATCATAGAAACTCCTTTCCATAGCTCATACTGGTCAAGCTCTCGAAACAAGATTCCATACCCATCAACGACAAGATTCATGGTGGGTAGCAAAAGAATGACCCAAGAAACAAGTCTAGATGGCTACCTCTGTGAAGAATGCAACAAGATATTATGACTAGTGTATGGTGTGACTCATCCAAAGCAATGACCTAATTAAGTGATTGAGACATGGGAAGTGTAAGACTTAAGTCAAGTGGTAACACAACATACTGATTAAAAATTTGTAAAAATTGTCAACTCATCAATCATCACATTCAACCAAAGTTGCAAAAAAAAAAAAAAACAAAAAAAAAACAAAAACAAAAAACAAAAAACAAAAGTGTGATCAATAGAAAAACCTTGTATTCATTCATAATCGAAAAATCACAAAGTTTTCTTAAAATTTTTTACTAGTGTTAAAAAAATCTCTAACTTACAAATAAAAAAAATTAACTGAGAGTTGGTTATACATTTGATGATTCTCCTTCATACCCATTGCTCTCCTTCTCCTCCTCCTCTGAATTCAACAACAGCATGCAAAACTTCTCTATGTCGTTCCATTCAAGGGAAACCAATTGAGCCATTTCCATGTGGCAGATGCTAAGGAAAACTCCATTTCTGAACTTCCCAAAGAGAAGAGTCCGTTGAGCTTGGTGGGAGGAGAGGTCAATGAAAAAATACATTAGAAGATTTTATCATTGCAATATGGTCTTGTATGGCTCAATTTTCCTATTGAGTAGTTGAAAGAAACTCTGACTGCCTGAGCACTTTTGCCTTGGGTTTTGGCCTTTTCAATGGCCTCATTCAGTTTTTGTTAAATATCTAGTCTCTACTGGCGTTTCTAATAAAGGATGGTTGATTGAAGTTGAAAAGCTTCACGACACATTAAATAGTGTATGCTAGTCTTTCAACATAGAGTTAGCAAGCTTTGCTTTATAAGATCCTTCTTAAAGATGGGCTACCAAATTAAATCATCAATTATGAAAGGGCATTCAGACAGTACAAAAGAGACAAAACATCGATCCCTTCAGAGGATTATCAACGCAAACCTCCCACTCAAGCAAGTGCTCACCTTTGATTCCATATCTTGCTTTGAAATCCATTTGATTGAATATCCCTTACTTTTCTTTTGAGATGGGGCAGAAGGCAAGTCACTCAAATCAGTCACCAATGTTTTCCCCTTACAATGATGTTCCCCACTCATGACTGATTGACACGAGTTTCTCTTTGAGAGATCTAGTTGGACCACCCATGGAAGGTTGTCAGGCTTCGTACCTCACAAATAGATCGATAAATGCTAGAGTGGTCGACCGAGGGGTGACATATTCTATTTCATGTACTTCTATCAAAGCCTCCCCCTCACGACTACTCGACATGCCCGATGGACCTGAAGTGACAAAGAACTCTTAGCGAGCGACAAAAATATTGAACTCTTGATGAGAATTATCTCATATATGGTACTTCAAAAAATAATACTTGAAACAGAAATATAATAAATAAAGTTTGCACCTTCCAGGCTTTGTCCAACTATAACCACTTTGGGTGTTTGTGCCTTCGCCACTTGAACAGTTTCAAGTCAGGTGATTATGCAGGCCTTCTTCTCTATTAAAAAAGAACCAAGCATCGCCTCCCTCTTAGCCATATGAGCATTAGAGGATTTACAATCCTTTTCTTTCATTTGATTGAAAGAATTTGGCTAAAGCACTCAGTTGATAATTTCCTTGCAAACACTCGCACTGACATTTTCCTCTTTGCTTTTACCAGGGATTTTGTCAGATGGGTCTGTCTAGATGTACAACCCCAGAGAGAAAGAACCCAAACAAAAACGAGATTTCTAATCTTTCACCTTATTCTCCAGTCTCAATAGTTGGAATTTGCCGACCCTACATGAATCCATCCACAACTACTCAGAATGAGAATAAATACTTGAAGAGTTTGTCAGAGCACAAAAACCCTGAATGGTGTCACAAGACGATGATGGTCATGGTGGTTGTCATGGAGTTGGGCATAATTTAGGTAGGGATAAAGCCATAATGGGCAAATATGGAGCGTAACTCCCTGCAAAAAGGTACTTAGAGACCAAAACAAAATTGATCTTTATAAAAGAGGAGGTCATCACCATAAATAGAGGTAGCTCGATCAGCCTTACCAGAGACTCGAAGTTTGATGGTGGGATCAAAGATGCAAGTCTTTTGCAACTGATCAACCTCTCCTTGAGTCATCCACGATTGGTCGTTTAGTGCGTCCAACTCAAAGCCTTTCGAAGAGCACAAAGTCGCCGAGCAAAGCACAAATAAACGAATGAAAAAATGATTAGAAGAGAAAAAAGCAGAATAAGTGTAACATCACCAACTCTACCGTTGTGCAGACGTACCAAGTCACACAACCATTTCAGAGATGAGCTGGCTGCGGGACACATCAGCAAAGAAAATGAAACAAGAAAAATAAGTTTATTCCAAAAAAGATATTCTAAAGTATAATGAAACATTCAAAAATTTGTGTGAATGAAAATACTTTACAAGAAGGACAATCATCACTTTGGCCAAGACTTACCCCAGCTGAAACAACATTTTAAACAAAAATTCAAACATACCTAAATTGACCCAATTATCCTGACTCGGCTTGGGTTGGATCATCAAGGATCTCTCCTTACTTACGAAAACCACTTATTAAGAGTTGCCACTACCACTTCCATCTTCTCTAACTTTTTCACAAGAGCTGACCGCACAATTCCTCTTCCCGTTAGATCCTTGTCGACAGAGTGAAAGGATTCTTGATTTCGTCCAGGGGACGAGCAAGTGACCCATGGAACATCACGAGTTAGTTAGTTGCTTCCCCACATCCATCAAGAGCAACGTGATAAACTCCACCATCCTCACTCGAGAGTCATCCACCCTCGCCTGACACTTCAATCAGTTTTTCTGGTGCTAGCCAAGGATGGATCCTCGCCCAGGTCTCTCAAAATAGAGTCATTCACACTAAGAGATCATGTAAAACAAAAGGAATTTTAAATAAAATTAAAATCAAATAAATAAAACTAAGGCTCTTCATATTGAGGAGCAGATTCAACTTATACGTCATAATTGACAAAATACCCTCACTGTAAGATGAAAGAGTGCTGACGACCTCTTGCA
Organism: Phalaenopsis hybrid cultivar; assembly: GCA_002079205.1. NCBI lineage: Eukaryota > Viridiplantae > Streptophyta > Magnoliopsida > Asparagales > Orchidaceae > Phalaenopsis > Phalaenopsis hybrid cultivar. Next base: position 27,217 of record JXCR01080482.1, read on the forward strand.
CGGCTTGCTCGATAGACGAGTATTGCATCACAGCAGAAGGCCAGACTGTCGAATCAACCCATCCTTCTGATTTTTTGAAAGCAATTGTATCAATTTTTTATTGAGAATATTACCCAATAGGTTTGAGCATTCTTCATCACAACACTCAAAAGCTAACTGATTCAAATGAAAAGAGTTGCAGAGCAAATAGGGAATGGGAATGAGTGTCGTCGTGTCATATTTATAAAAATCAAAGAAAAAAAATTAAGAGAGTTCAATCATTGAATCATTAATTAATTTTAAATGGGATCTATCATTACATTAAATTCTTTTATTTTTATTGAATCATTGCTTTCAAGAATCATGAGAATAGAGAAACTACAATATGAACATAAAAAATATTTCAGCATTGAACTTGTGGAGATTTAACAGTTGAAAAGTGCATAGTATGACGAATGAGATCGTACTGACAGAAGATCATAAGACCTACTTGTCTGATCATGTGGTTTTTTTGAGCCAAGTTAACAAGGACAAAACCGACGGAGCCATGAGACAAACAAAAGATGATTGCATAACTTATTTCTAAGCCATTTGGCCAGACACGTGGCATAACAACATCTGCGTCAGCCATTACCGAAAAGACTACCCAATGCAATTGCCAACCCACGTGCGAAGTCGATCTAAAGGGAGATTCATATCCACATTTTCTTTGACCATCTAAGGGACACCCCACAAATTTCTCATCATGTACAAAGGGCTGACACTCAGACTGTATCAATCAGCTGACCCATACCAACCAAAC
>JXCR01080498.1:8056-24959 GCA_002079205.1 Phalaenopsis hybrid cultivar
TATCTTCTCTGCCTAGCCGGTCTTCGGAAATATTCAAATTTTAAATTAGCCAATGTTCTTTATAGCATCTCTAGTAAGGGTAAAGAATAATATTGCTCATATTTGACATAACACAATTTGAATACTTCCACAACAGAATTTCTATAATTATTACTAATTCATGATAAGGAGAAAAATATTTCATATTCAGTTCTTTTTTTTTACATAAATTCAAGTTATATTTAGAAGTTGTTTCTATTTTGTCAAAATATCAAAAATATAAAAAAAAAATTGAATTCTAATTATTGTAAAAATATCTATAGTTTAAGTAATTGTCTTTTTGAAATAGAAAGTTTGTTATTTATAAGTCCATATTGTGAACACTCTCGGTAGGTTCGATATTCGGGGCTTAATAAAAAAGTCCTGTATTACTTGATAACGATATGTATACTTGCGTAGTATCCCAATATATATATAAATTAAAAAATTAAATTATTATTTTTTTCAGGATCAAGTTTTTATTGCTGTTGCAAAGTAGGAAAGATAAGTGAAGAATATAATTGCATATTTTATTATACTGTTGCATATAAACAGTCTGGATCAAATTTTTAACGTCGTTGCCGGGGAGATTGATTGAAAAAAAATTTCTATTTTAGAAAGTCTTATTTAAACTTTAAGAGTTATTATATGAATATCTTATTATATTATTTTATTTTTGTGTGTGTTTTATTTTAATTTATGTTATTGTATGCGTAGCTCGGGTTCTGAAAGACTAGTGCCCTACGATTCTGAATTAGAGAGAACTGTTAAGAAAATTAGAAAAAGCAAAAAAAAATTAAAAGTTTTGAAAAATCTAAAAAAATTACTGAAATGACGAACCAAAATGATCAAAATGCTNACAAAAAAAAATTAAAAGTTTTGAAAAATCTAAAAAAATTACTGAAATGACGAACCAAAATGATCAAAATGCTGAAATTCATCAAGAATTTCGACATTTACGAGATTATGTCAAACCTATGGTAGATGAACTTCTTTATAGTATTTAAAAACCTACTGTAGTGGCTAATTCATTTGAACTTAAACCTGCTATTATCCAAATGATATCAAATAATCNGCAAATATTTGATGTGAATGTATATAGATTTCACACAAGTTCTTGGTGTGAAGAGAAGAAATATATAATTGTGGTGTATATGTGATACATCTAATATATATAGTGTTTTTAGACACATTTTTATACATATTTTTGAGATATTGCGCTTTAATGGAAGGTAATTGTGCGTTTTCTTTCAGGTTCAAGTAAAAAGGTGAAAAATGCTAAAATGAGTGAAAAATGATCAAATTTGAAGCAAAAGTGCAAAAATGGTGCAAAAGTGTTTTGGTGCCTAAACACTAGATCCGACGCTTAAACGTCAGTGAAATAGAGAAAGCAGCGCCTAAGCACTAGAGGCCCCGCGTTTAAGCGTCAGAGACAGTTATTTGACGGGTTAATTCATTTTGCCGAATTTTGAAAGGATATTTGAGACACCTATTGACTAAAGAGGGTGATTATGAACATTAGAACGAAAATATGGTTAAAAAACTTATGAAATGAGGCATATCTTGGAAAATACATTGAATCATGACACATTTTGAAGAGATATCAAAACACCTCTTGAAAAATTATAAAAGAAGGAAGTTGAGAGAAAAATGGGGGGAGTCCTGAGAAGTTCTTGAAATAGTTCGTGGAGAAACTTTTTGAGAGATTTTTTAGGCACCACAAATTTACTTTATCCTTTTTGTTTTTAGTTTTATTGTGAGAGTTAAGAGTGTTGTAAGAGAGAAGAGATTCAAAAGAACTTCAAGAGTTTCGTGGAGGATTTGAGAAAAGTTTTTATCTTTGTTTTTAAACAAGTTTTGGTTTTAATCGAGACTTCTTGTTGGTTTGATAATGATTTTTACTTTTAAACTAAAGTGTGGTTTTGTTTTCTCCATGAATTCTGAGTAGTTTTCTTTATCTTGCTCCNCGTGGAGGATTTGAGAAAAGTTTTTATCTTTGTTTTTAAACAAGTTTTGGTTTTAATCGAGACTTCTTGTTGGTTTGATAATGATTTTTACTTTTAAACTAAAGTGTGGTTTTGTTTTCTCCATGAATTCTGAGTAGTTTTCTTTATCTTGCTCCTTAAAATGATAAGTAATTAAAGTGTTGGATGGAAGTTGTGGAGATTATTAATTTTTAATGTTGGAAGAAATTGTGATGATTTAATTCCATGTACTTCATTTATTTTTTGATCTGACTCATCTAGATGTTAATTTGTTGTGAGAATATGTAAGAACCGGGATGGTATTGTCTCAGCCAACAATTGGAAAGAATCACATGAGGTTGTATGAATGAGAATNATTCCATGTACTTCATTTATTTTTTGATCTGACTCATCTAGATGTTAATTTGTTGTGAGAACATGTAAGAACCGGGATGATATTGTCTCAGCCAACAATTGGAAAGAATCACATGAGGTTGTATGAATGAGAATGTAATTCATATGATTTAGTGTAAATAGGGAAATATTCATTGAAGGGTGTAGAGTTAGAGGACTTTAAAGTGACAGGTTAAACGGTAGGAAAATATTCATTGATGAGTGTAGATTTAGAGGACTTTAAAGTGAGAGGTTAAAGCCCCCATTGGAAATAATCATTGAAGGGTGTAGAGTTAGAAGAATTTAAAGTGACAGGTTAAAACCCCCAACTTGGTTTCGAAAATATTCTTTATGGGTGTATAGTTAGATGACTTTAGAGTGACAGTGCTAAAACCCCAACTTGGTTTATTGTTTTAGGTTCTGATACGAGTTGTTAGCCCCCAGGTGGAGGGAATCGGAGGAGAGCTGATATCTTCTCTGCCTAGCCGGTCTTCGGAAATATTCAAATTTTAAATTAGCCAATGTTCTTTATAGCATCTCTAGTAAGGGTAAAGAATAATATTGCTCATATTTGACATAACACAATTTGAATACTTCCACAACAGAATTTCTATAATTATTACTAATTCATGATAAGGAGAAAAATATTTCATATTCAGTTCTTTTTTTTTACATAAATTCAAGTTATATTTAGAAGTTGTTTCTATTTTGTCAAAATATCAAAAATATAAAAAAAAAATTGAATTCTAATTATTGTAAAAATATCTATAGTTTAAGTAATTGTCTTTTTGAAATAGAAAGTTTGTTATTTATAAGTCCATATTGTGAACACTCTCGGTAGGTTCGATATTCGGGGCTTAATAAAAAAGTCCTGTATTACTTGATAACGATATGTATACTTGCGTAGTATCCCAATATATATATAAATTAAAAAATTAAATTATTATTTTTTTCAGGATCAAGTTTTTATTGCTGTTGCAAAGTAGGAAAGATAAGTGAAGAATATAATTGCATATTTTATTATACTGTTGCATATAAACAGTCTGAATCAAATTTTTAACGTCGTTGCCGGGGAGATTGATTGAAAAAAAATTTCTATTTTAGAAAGTCTTATTTAAACTTTAAGAGTTATTATATGAATATCTTATTATATTATTTTATTTTTGTGTGTGTTTTATTTTAATTTATGTTATTGTATGCGTAGCTCGGGTTCTGAAAGACTAGTGCCCTACGATTCTGAATTAGAGAGAACTGTTAAGAAAATTAGAAAAAACAAAAAAAAATTAAAAGTTTTGAAAAATCTAAAAAAATTACTGAAATGACGAACCAAAATGATCAAAATGCTGAAATTCATCAAGAATTTCGACATTTACGAGATTATGTCAAACCTATGGTAGATGAACTTCTTTATAGTATTTAAAAACCTACTGTAGTGGCTAATTCATTTGAACTTAAACCTGCTATTATCCAAATGATATCAAATAATCAGTTTGGGGGATCACCAACTGAAGATCCAAATTTACATCTTATCAACTTTTTAAAATTGTGCGCTTCATTTAAATACGATGATGTATCAGATGATGCCATAAGACTTAGATTATTTTCTTTCTCACTGAGGGATGAAGCTAAGATGTGGTTGCATTCGTTAGCACCTGGATCTATCAGAACTTGGGGTGATTTAGCACAAAAATTTCTTGCTAAATATTTTTCACCATAAAAAACTGCAAAACTTAGAAATAATATTACATATTTTAATCAGTTTGAAGGGGAACCTATTTATGAAGCATGAGAATAATTTAAAGAACTCTTAAGAAAATGTCCATACTATGCTATACCAGATTGATTAATAATTCAAACTTTTAATAATGGATTAGCTTGATCTCTTAGATATATTATCAATGCCGTTGCTGGTGGTTCATTGATGTCAAAATTATTTTATGACGCTTATGTTTTAATTGAAGAAATGACTACCAATAATTTTCAATGACATTTTGAGAGGGTGAATCTTAAGAAAGTAACCAATATTCATGTATCTGATGCATTTACTATGTTAGCAAATCAAGTTGCTGCAATTTCAAGGAAGTTAGACCCATTTGAAATGAATTTTTCTCAACAAATTTCTATGATTGAAGAGAATTCATTAGGCCAAATGGTAAATTCTCAAGCATCATTAGAAACTTTGAATACCATAAATAAAAAATAAAATAACCCATATTCAAAATATTATAACCCAGGTTGGAAGAACCATCCCAACTTCAATTGGAATAATACTACGAGTGATAATAATCAGCAATGGGGGAACAATCAAGTAAACCATTCTGAAACTGGAACAACCAAGAGAATAATAACTATAAATTTTTTTATCCTCCAGGTTTTAACAGTAATCCACAATTTAAGGAGAAGAAGTTGTCTATAGATGAAGTGGTGTTACAAATAGGAAATCAGTTACAAAGTCAAGGAGCTACAATTAGAAATATTGAGAATTAACTTGGTCAAATCATAAATTCATTAAGTAATAGATCCCAATGAACACTTCCTAATAATACTGAAACAAATTCGAAAGACTAGAATAAAGAGCAAGTAAAAACCGTTCAACTTAGAAGCGGAAGAGAGTTGGAAGGTAGGGTTCAAAAAGAAATTCAAGTAGAGAGAAAATAAATTGAAGAATCAAAAGAGGACGCTCCGAAAGGTTCAGAAAGACTTATTTCTCTGCTAAAAATTGATTTGAAAAAACCACCACTTCCATTTTCTCAGAGACTTCGTTAACTGAAGTTGGATAAATAATTTTCAAAATTTCTTTAAATTTTTAAGAAGCTTACAATTAAAATTCCATTTGCTAAAGCCTCAGAACAAATGTTAAGCTATGTAAAATTTATGAAGGATATTCTCAACAGAAAAATGAAGTTTGAAGATAATGAAGCTGTTGCACTAAATGAGGAGTGTGGTGCTATAATTCAGAAAAAACTTTTTGAAAAACTTAAAGATCCTGGTAGCTTTACAATTCCATGTGTAATAGGAGACAAATTTTATAAGAAAACTTTATGTGATTTAGGTGTAAGCATTAACTTTATACACACACACACACACACACACACACACACACACACACACACACACACACACACATATATATATANAGTCATTATCAATATTTAAAAGATTGAGATTAGGAGAATTAACACTTACTACTATAACTCTGCAGTTAGCAGTTCGTTCGATAACACACGCTAAATGAGTTATAGAAGATGTCCTAGTGAAAGTGGATCAATTTATCTTTTCTGTGGATTTCATTGTGCTGGATATGAAGGAAGATAAATAAATACCTATTATTTTGGGGAGAGCTTTCCTAGCCACAGAAAGAAAAATGATAGATGTGCAGAAAAAGGAATTAACTATGTGCGTCAATGATCAAACTGTTACTTTTAACATTTCAAGATAAATGAAATATCCTGCTAAAGTTAAAGATGATGAATGCTATGGAATGGATGTTATACGATATCTGAGTGAATGTCATTTCAAAACTAATTATGAAGAAAAATCTGAAGTAAAAGATTTGAAACACGAGCAAGAAGAGGAATTAGATAAATGTGAAGATCTTTTTAAAGAATATTCAAATTATGTTTGAGAAAGTTTTAAAATTTTGGACACAATAGAAAAGATAAATCATTTTGTCCATCAATTGAAAAACCTCCAGAACTTGAGTTGAAATTACTTCCTGATTATTTAAAATTATGCCTTTTTAGGTGATTCTCTACTTTACGAGTTATAATTTTCTCAAAATTAACAATGAAAGAAGAAGAAAGATTGATGAAAATTTGAAAAAAATTTAAGAAAGCCTTTAGTTGAACAATAACTGATATTAAAAGAATCAGTCCTTTAATTTGTATGCATATAATTCATGTGGAAGAGAATTACAAACCCTGTGTTGATTCTCAAAGGAGATTGACTCTTGTTATGAAAGAAGTTGTAAAGAAAGAAATTTTAAAGTGGTTAGATGCTAAAATTNATGGAAGAGAATTACAAACCCAGTGTTGATTCTCAAAGAAGATTGACTCTTGTTATGAAAGAAGTTGTAAAAAAAGAAATTTTAAAGTGGTTAGATGCTAAAATTATCTACCCTATTTCAGATAGTGCATGTGTTAGTCTAATTCACCACATTTCTAAGAAAGAAGTAACTATGACTGTGAATGGATATAATGAATTAATACCAACTAAACAAGTCACAGGATGACAAATATGCATTGATTATAAAAAATTAAATCTTGCCACTAGGAAATATCATTTTTCATTACCCTTTCTAGTTCAAATACTAGATAAACTAGCTGGACATAAATACTTATGTTTTCTGGATGAATATAATGCTTATCACCAAATTCAAATAACTTATAAGGATAAAAAAAAAATAACTTTTATCAGTCCTTATAGTAGATTTGCTTTTAGAAAATGCCCTTTGGTTTATGTAATGCCCCTGTTAAATTTCAAAGATGTATGATGATAATTTCTTGTGATTTAATTAAAAAAATGATTGAAGTGTTTATGAATAATTTTTTGGTGGTTGAATCTTTATTTGATTTATGTTTAGAATATTTATCAAAAGTTCTTAAGCGATGTAAATAAGCAAATTTAGTCCTTAATTGAAAAAAAAAATGTCAATTTATGGTAGTAGTAGGAATTGTAGTAGGACATCAAATATCAGAAAATGGTATGGAAGTAGTTTCCGCTAAAATTCAAGTGATTGCTAATTTAACTTATCCAACAATTGTAAGGGAAATTAGAAGTTTTTTAGGACATGCTGAATTTTACAGACGATATATTAAAGATTTTTCAAAAATTGCTAAACCTTTATGTCATTTACTGGAGAAAGATGCAATTTTCAATTTTGATGAAGTGTGCCTAAAAACTTTTGAGTTATTAAAAGAAAAATTAATCACTGCACCAATTATAGTTTCACCAAATTGGGGAAAAACTTTCGAACTGATGTGTGATGCTAGTGATTATGCTATTGGAGCTGTTTTAGGACAAAAGATATTGATAAAATTTTTAAATAATTTACTATGCTGGTAAAATTATTAACGAAACCCAAATTAATTATACAATAACTGAAAAAGAGTTATTAAAAACAGTATATGTCTTTGATAAATTTAGATCATATTTAGTTGGAACTCATTGCGTAGTGCATGCAGATCATTCTGCTATTAAATGCTTAATGAAAAAGAAGGATGTTAAACCAAGACTTATAAGATGAATTCTTCTTTTGCAAGAATTTGACTTTGAAATAGTGATAGGAAGGAGACTGAAAATCAAATTGCTGATCAATTGTCCAGACTTGAGTTAGAAAAACCACTCTCTTTTGAAAAAGAAATTAATGAACATTTTCTAGATAAAAAACTATTCAATATTAATGAGTGGCGTGTTCTGTGGTATGCCGACATTGTGAACTTTCTTGTTAGTGATATTATACCCTATGAAATGATATATCAACAGAAGAGGAAATTTATATATGAAGCTAAAATTTATTTTCGGGATGACCCATTTTTATATAAACAACAAAATGATCTGATTATTCAAAGATGTGTAACTTTAGAAGAAACTTATAAAACTATTCAAAAATGTCATAATTCTGATTTTGAGAGACATTTTGGTGTTGATAAAAGAGCATAAAAAATTTTACAATCTGAATTTCATTAGCCTACTATCTTTAGAGATGTTAATGCTTATATTAAAACTTGTGATAGATGTCAACGAGTAGACAATATTTCTAGGAGAAATGAGATGTCATTCCCTCAATTATATGCTAGACGTTGAAATATTTGTTGTTTAAGGATTGTATTTCATTGGATCATTTAAACAATCTTTCAGAAATTTATATATATTGTTAGCAGTGGACTATGTATTCAAATAGATGGAAACTGTTGCTTTACCTCGATGTGATGCTCAAGGTGTTTCAAAATTTTTAAAGACGAACATATTTGATAGATTTGGGATGCCGAGAGTTATCATAATTGATGAGGGAAGTCATTTCAGAAATGCCATAATGGAGAAATTATTAAAAAAATATCATTTAAATCATATAATTGCTACTACTTATCATCCTCAGATAAGTGGTTTGACTGAATTATCCAATCGAAAAATTAAAAGAATTATGGAAAAATATGTGAATCCAACAAAAATAAATTGGTCAGTCAAATTTGACTATGTTTTGCGGGTTTATAGGACTGCATACAAAACTCTTAAAAGAATATCCCCATATAGGCTAATATTTGAGAAAACTTGTCATTTACCAGTTAACTTGAGCATAAAGCATATCGAGCGATTAAATAGTTCAATTATTGTTTGAAAGATGCTTGTGAGAAAAGATTATTGTAATTAAATGCAGTTTGCAATATAATAATGTGGCATGATCTAAGGATTCTTACTAAAAATTTTCAGTCAGGACAACAAGTTTTGCTATATAATGCAAGGTTAAGATTATTTTCAGACAAACTTAAGTCCAAATGGATGAGCCCATTTGTTGTGATGAAAGTTTATCCTTATGGAGTTGTGGATATCAAAGATCCTAAAACTGAGAAAGTATTTAAAGTGAATGTTCATCGACTGAAACCTTATTTTGTAGGGGATCAGCGTAAATTTAACGATCAAATGATGTTGGGTCAACCAGAATAAACACTGGTTCCGTTGGGCTGATGACGTAAAATTAAGCGCTTTGTGGGAGACAACCCATAGTTATAAGTGTGTTTTTGCTTTGATTGTTTTTTATGTGTGATTAAGAAAATTTGGGGTAGTATTTTTGAGACAATTATGTGTTAGTATTGATTTTAAGACTTTATTTAGTGATGTAGACATGCTAGAATGAGTATTTGAACATTAAGTTAACTGGTGCAAAATTGAGCACTGGCGCTTAAGCGCCAATATTCGGCGCTTAAGTGCGGATGTTAAAAATCATGTGCGAAATTCAATTTCTAGAAGCTTTAACCGCCAATTGGTTAACTTAAACGTTCCATGACAGTTTTAGGACGTGCTTAAAAGTTATTTGAAGGATTCAGACATATAAATAGAAGGGTTTTGTGATGGAATTTCACCCAAGAATCATTTTTATCCCTAAAAGTCTAAGAGAGAGATTTTGAGAAAATGTTTCCATGGGAGATGGAGTTGAAGCAAAAAGGAAGAGGCGAAAGAGGATCGAGTCATGGTCAAAGGCAAATTGGTACATTTTTCACCGTAGGTAATCAATATGTTCTACCATTTACCGCTTGATACTTTATGTTTTTATGCGAACTATAGTCCGACTGAGACGGAACTGGACGAGATTGTTTTATATTTGACCGTTGGAAGGGGACTCTGAAAAATTACAAATGAGAGGAGAGTCAACTTTTCCACTTCAAAGTTAAGTGTACCATCGAAGGCATGACACTACTTTATTTCAGCTCGTCTGTTACCGACGAATCATCTTAGTGAAGTTACGAGGGAGAGAAAAACGTTGAATTATTGTGTTCATGAAGATAAGCTTATCAATATTGGAGCTTTGATTTATCAGACTATCATCAGTTCTGCCACTGCCGCTACTACTGCAGGTCTGAGATTTGCTTCCTTGATATTTTCTTTGTGTGAGCAGACTAGTGTGAGATATGATAGATGTGAAGAAGTGTTGCTGCCTCTAAAGCCAATTACAAGTGTAAATGTGAAATTGTATTCTGAGCACTTTATTTCTGATTGAAGAGGAGGATTTTCAAGAAGTTATGGAATGTCGATGTCTGCTGCATCCATCTCTGCTGCTTCTACATCGAGACCATCTACCTCGCGAGCATCTACTTCTAGAGGTGAGTCTACTGAAACTCATGATCAATTATTGCAGAGGATGATGGATAATATTAATTATACCGCAGATAAGGTTCAAAATCTAAAGCATTTTGTAGAACATATTGATGGGTATGCTAGAAGTCATAGTGATTATGAGGAGAAATTTCACTCATCTTTGAAAAATCTCATTAGGGGTAACCAAGGAGTGAAATTTCCTTCATATCCAAGATAATCTGATTATGTGCCTACAGATGTCTGAAACAGCGGTAATTCAGATGATGAGGAGGACTAAGTTATTTTATATTTGTAATATGTGATAGACTACGTGGTGTGAACTTGAGACATTTGAATTTGTGTACTTGTTTGGACTATGTGATGTGTTGGATTTTTTTTGTTTAATTGTTATTGTGATTTTTGTGTTTTGTTTTAAATTCTTAGTAATTGTTGTTGTGTGTTGAGTAATGTGTTTTAGTTAGTTAGGATTGAACTTATTTCTGTCTTTTGAAAAGTTTAAAATCTTGCTAGCTTTAATTTTAAATTTTAATTTCAGAAAATTGTTATCCTGTATTTTTCTTTTATCTTGTTAGTGTGTTTGTTTTCATGTTTAGACTGTGAAATCAAAGTTAGTGTGTTTGTTTTTATGTCTGTACCCACTACTTAGAAGTCTANAAAAAGTTTAAAATCTTGCTAGCTTTAATTTTAAATTTCAATTTCAGAAAATTGTTACCCTGTATTTTTCTTTTATCTTGTTAGTGTGTTTGCTTTCATGTTTAGACTGTGAAATCAAAGTTAGTGTGTTTGTTTTTATGTCTGTACCCACTACTTAGAAGTCTAATGAATCTCTACATGTTGAATTAAAATTAAAATGATAGAAAATTGATCAAAAATTAATTTTACTGAGTTTTTAGTTTTTTACTTGTATAATTAGGGTATAAAAATTTCTGTAAGCATGTTATTTCAATTTTTATTCTTTCTTATATGTATCTGCTGCTAAACTGTTTAATCTTNTGTAAGCATGTTATTTCAATTTTTATTCTTTCTTATATGTATCTGCTGCTAAACTGTTTAATCTTGTTAAAAATTTAAGTTTGCGGGGCATGAAAAATATTTTCAAAACTTGAATTTTATTTGTTCTCAAATGTGCTACAAATGAATTTGATTTGAAAAGAAAAATGATCATGTATATGAAGTTATATTAGGGAAATAAAATTTGATTATAGAAATGAGTAATAAAAATTAGTTAAAATTTTTGTGAAAAAAAACTTTCAGTTAAAAATTTGTGTAGAAAATATTAAATATAATGTAATTATCCTTAGTAAGAAAAATTATATTTTGAAAAATTTAGAAATTTAGACTTTTATTTTTAATACTTAAATTTTTTTTAATAAAAATAATTTTCAAAACTATTATCATATTTATAAATAAAAGATTTATATCAAGACTTTACTTTAGGAAAAGAGAAGTGAAATTTAAAACTATTAAAAGTCTATCCAGATATAGTAATCCTTGCCTGAAAAAAGAAAAAGAAAAAGAAAAAAAAAAGAGAAAAGAAGCTTAAGGATTAGTGCCTAATTAAAAATTGATTTCACATTTGATCTTTTTAAAGTATAAGACTTGAGAAACTTTTAAACTTAAGGATATAATATAGTAAGTAAAATTATTTTAATAAACTTTTTTAAGTGGAGATAATAAAAAGATTAAATTCTATATTTGAAAAATCTACAATATTTCTGAATTAGATAATAACTCATATTTTCATATTTTTTAACATTAAAAATTTCTAAACTTTAAGTTGGTCTCATTTACTAAATATATATTTTTTTAAATTGGACTACTATATTTCTATATCTAAATTTTAGTAACTTCTAAAGAAACTCATATACATATCATACTTATTTAATTTTTAAAGATTGAAGTGTCACTTGAAGATAAGTAACATTTTAAGTTTGAGAATTTTGATACACCTAAAATATATAGTGTCTTTAGACGCATTTTTATACCTATTTTTGAGATATTGCGTTTTAATATAAGATATTTGTGTGTTTTTATTTCAGGTACAAGTAAAAATGTGAAAAATGCTAGAAGAAGTGAAGAAAAATCAAATTTGGAGCAAAAATGTAAAAGTAATGCAAAAGTATTTTGACGCCTAAGCGCCAGATCCGGCGCTCAGAGAAGGCCGCGCCTAAGCGCTAGAGGCCCCACGCTTAAGCGCTAGAGACAGTTATTTGACTGGTTAATTCATTTTGCCAAATTTTGAAGGAACATTTGAGACACTTATTGGCTGAAGAGGGTGGTTATGACCACTATAAACGAAAATATGGTTAAAAAACTTGTGAAAGGAGGCATCCCTTGGAAAATATATCGAATCATGACACATTTTGAAGAGATATGAAGACATCTCTTGAAAAATTATAAAAGAAGGAAGTTGAGAGAAAAATGGGGGGAGTCCTGAGAAGTTCTTGANGAAACGAAAATATGGTTAAAAGACTTGTGAAAGGAAACATCCCTTGGAAAATATATCGAATCATGACACATTTTGAAGAGATATCAAGACATCTCTTGAAAAATTATAAAAGAAGGAAGTTGAGAGAAAAATGGGGGGAGTCCTGAGAAGTTTTTGAAATAGTTCGTGGAGAAACTTTTAGAGAGATTTTTTAGGCACCACAAATTTATTTTATCCTTTTTGTTTTTAGTTTTATGGTGAGAGTTAAGAGTGTTGTAAAAGAGAAGAGATTCAAAGGAATTTCAAGAGTTTGGTTGAGGATTTGAGATAAGTTTTTATCTTTGTTTTTAAACTACTTTTGGTTTTAATCGAGACTTCTTGTTGATTTNAGAGAGATTTTTTAGGCACCACAAATTTATTTTATCCTTTTTGTTTTTAGTTTTATGGTGAGAGTTAAGAGTGTTGTAAAAGAGAAGAGATTCAAAGGAACTTCAAGAGTTTGGTTGAGGATTTGAGATAAGTTTTTATCTTTATTTTTAAACTACTTTTGGTTTTACTCGAGACTTCTTGTTGATTTGACAATGATTTCTACTTTTAAACTAAAGTTTGGTTTTGTTTTCTCCATGGATTCTGAGTTATTTTCTTTATCTTTTTTCTTAAAATGATAAGTAATTAAAGTGTTGGATGGAAGTTGTGGAGAGTATTAATCTTTATTGTTGAAAGAAGTTGTGATAATTTAATTCCATGTACTTCATTTACTTCTTGATCTAGCCAATCTAGATGTTAAAATTTGTTGTGAGAACATGTAAGAACCNATCACTGAAGTTAAAATAAACAGAATGTATGTGAAATTTGATCTATTTTTTCTAGCACATCAAACTAGTCAAATTCAATGTCTTAGATACCCTGGTAGAGCTACAAGAGATTAAATTGATTGGATCGTGATTATAAAGAGCAAATCTTGAACTATTAAAATACAAACTATTATTGAACATATTCATCAAGTGTAAGAAAGATCAGATTTTTGTATTCAACTCGATTTTATCGAAAAAATGATTACCCTTGAGGATATCACAGGGGCATATTGCATGTTCCTGCTTTCACTTTTGGTGCTTTTACTGCTAATATGTCATACTTTCACTCATAATGTTTTTCTTATTTCTTTCATGTAACAAATGACTTAAGGTTGGAGCGAAGAGTAGCCACCTCATTGACTTCTTCGTCAGTCCACCATTCCTTACAAGAGGATGGTGAAATTAGTTTCCCGTTGTTCCTCTCAGAGCACTAGCTATGTGTTGGTCAGCACCTCCATCACTACATCAATGTCTGTGGGGTCTGTATTTTTTGTCCCTGCTTCGATTAGGCCTCTTTCTCATACTAGGCTTCTTGCTCCTACCATTCCAACCCCTCCTACACCATCGATTCTGAGCAGTCAGCCACCGCCGCCCTTTTCAGNACACCTCCATCACTACATCGATGTCTGTGGGGTCTGTATTTTTTGTCCCTGCTTCGATTAGGCCTCTTTCTCATACTAGGTTTCTTGCTCCTACCATTCCAACCCCTCCTACACCATCGATTCTGAGCAGTCAGCCACCGCCGCCCTTTTCAGATGACTGAGGCCCTACTGCTCCCATTGTTTTGAGGCAGGACACCTTCGACCAGGTATATATTAAACTAGAGAGAGATTCAAGAGTTACTTAAATTTAGAATAAATTGAATTTGCTATATTCTAAAATTAAATTTTTTGTTCCAGTTTCTACCCCTCCAAGCCGTTTGTTACGTGCATTATGTAGATCATTAGGAGTATATATGATGCTCCATATCTCTCTTGGAAAAAGAACTCGATCAAGATTCAGGATGTGATTTAGGGAGTTGAAGATAAAATCAATTGCTTTGAATTAGAACTATAATATAAAATATCACATAATATTTATTTTGCAGAGGTTCTACTGGTTTTCCAACTTAATTTTGAGGATCGTGTTAGACATCAACTGGGTGATATGTTCATAATGGCCCATAAGAAGGGAGAATTGTAAATCTAGGTGGGAGGTCATATGGGCATAGTTGACCAGATTATGAGCCACTCTCAAATATCAAAGGAAAAGGAATACAAACTAACAAAACCAGAGGACCAAGGGAGGCAGGGGAGGAAGTTCGTAAGATTCACACAATACTCAATATATACTATTTTTTCATGTTTACAAGCTCAAGAGCTTGGTTGGCCGCTCACTACTACAAAGTTACATCTGTAGACGCATCGGCGCCCAGGGATGTAATAGTAGTCTCTGACATATCTCAGCATGTCTATGTAAGTAAACAAATACAGATTTCTACAATTTAGCTATATTTTTAATATAAAATGTTAATTATTTATTGATTTTATTTTGGTAGAATGAATACAAGCACATTCGAAACACACAGAGCCAGAACCAGACACAGTGCCTGACTATCACTAGTAGTTGTCAGTATGCTCCAAAGCAGTCTGACTACGAGATCTTTAGGCAGGTTGCTTTAAGAATGAAAGGGTATACAACCTGGGCACAAAAGGTATTGCCTTTGAGATTGAGCACTCTCGATCTGCTCAGGGTCAGAGGTCATTGTCGTCGAACAATGATGAACTTGTCGGGCGTATCATTATTATGATTGAGGAGCTCCATCTAATATGTGAGAGGTAGTAAAGAGTCGAGGCTACTGTAGAGCGACTGGAGCAGGTTGTAGATCGTCGTGGCAATCAATCTCTAGGTTCAGTTCATGAGAAAGCGGAAGAGGATGAAGATGATGATGCCCCGTAGGGGTTTATGTGTTTTTTTTTCATGTTTGGTATTTGGACTTGTACATTACATATATATGTTCTGTTTACATTTTATAAATTTTTGTTGGATATACAACTTAATAAATTTTTTGTAATGTATGATAATTCTTTTTATTTTCATTATCGATATATGTTTATGCAATCTATTATGTATTTGTGATGAATCAATGTTGGATGAACACTTAAATTATGTTTTTGCAATTTGTTTTTAGCATGTGTACAAAATATTATTGTTATTTTATAAATATATTTTTAATTTACTATTGGTTTGCGTTAGACTTCCATCCACCTCTTATCGACACAAGTTAACATCGCCAAAACCGGATGTATTTCGACGTTAAGTTTGTGTCCAACAAAATTGGATGCTTGTTTCGTTGTTAGATTTTGCATCTACAAAAATCTCATTGTGACATCCTAATAGCGCATATTTTGGATGCAAATCCAATGCAATCATTTGCGCCGTCGGTTCCCAATGCTAATTGCCTTGTGACCCACGTATCTGTGTCCGACATTTGTTAGACGTAAATCCGTAATAGGACTGCGTCGTTTTTTTGTTCTATTTGGCAGCATTTAACCACTATGTAGCTGTGACTTCAATTATAGTTTACTTCGGATGATTAGAAATACTCTCTGGAAAGTCAATAATATATGCATGAATATTTGTTCTATTTATTTGCTAAATTTCTTCATTGTGAAATCCTTGGAATGGTAAACTAAACTTACCTGATGAACATTGAAGATCATTACACGGACCATCATGCAGAAAGTTCCAAGCTAAGTATGACTCCTTATCATCTTGGTCAAAAGAATGGACCCTTCTGTATCTCTGATCCACTTCCAGAACTTCTATCTGAGACCTCTCCAAATCGCCGGCACCATTGTTTGCAAAACCAAGTTCCATGCTTTCTATCTCAACCATTCTAGGAAAATTTGTCTGCTCTGAAACATTTCTTCCAATCTCAAGCTCTGATTCGGAAAATGCTTTCTTAATTTCAGATTCAGTGCTGTTTCCATTGTTCCAATCTTCATTTTCATTATAAATTTCTTCTTCAGTTTCCTGGCAGAGTCCATCCATGCCATGAATCAATGGCGAGGTTTCAAATTCCAATGCTGGGCTGGACGTAGAGTGCTCTGAGAGTGCTGGTGTAGGCGAGTTGATGTGGATATCAACAAAAATATCTCTTGCTTTCTGTGTGAGATGTATGTCTTCTTTTACCTGTTTGAAGTATTAGCTTATAGCATTATATTTATACACATATATCTTTCTTTTTTTTTAAAAAAAAAGGAATGGCTGAAGGCTGTTAGACGAGTCCCGTCCATGCCTGAGTGTGCTAAATATTAGAGTACTGCACCCTACACACGGGGAGTTTCGAACCCGTGACCTGAGGGGACTTACGATCTTCAGAGAGGATGCTCTACCAACAGGCCACTGTATGCTATATATATATATATATATATCTATATATATATATATAT
>JXCR01080512.1:0-12393 GCA_002079205.1 Phalaenopsis hybrid cultivar
AAGCGAGGAGCAAGACAACAATAGGGTGAGAGACGGAGGGAAAGAAATCGAGGAATAAAAAAGGAGGCTGAAAAAGCTGAAAAAGAAGAAGAAGAAGAAGAAGAGGAAGAGAAAAACGAACAAAGGAGAAGGATAAGAGTAGCTAACCTGGCGCNCTGAAAAAGAAGAAGAAGAAGAAGAAGAAGAGGAAGAGAAAAACGAACAAAGGAGAAGGATAAGAGTAGCTAACCTGGCGCGTCATTTTCTTCCATTCTCATAATCGAACGAGCATGATAGACGCTCGAGCAATCGTTGGAATCCTTCTGCATGCAAATAAGCAAGGTCCCAAACGTCTTAACTGTTATGGGTCCAGATGCGAGTGTGAGTGTTTGAAAGGGAAGAAAACGAGCCTTCTTTGGGTGCCTGTTTCTTGTGCGAGAAAGATGAAGGAAAATCAAGGCTTCCTATGTCTCAACTGAGCAGAAGAGAAGGGAGGAAGAAAGAAACTAACGCGAACTCTCCTCATGCATTTTTGACCCACTGCGAGGGAGGATAAGGGGAGTCAAGTGGCTTTCTNACTTCCTATGTCTCAACTGAGCAGAAGAGAAAAAGGGAGGAAGCAAGAAACTAACGCGAACTCTCCTCATGCATTTTTGACCCACTGCGAGGGAGGATAAAGGGAGTCAAGTGGCTTTCTCTCATTTACGCAAGTCTCTATGCTTGAGAGAAGCTCGACCGAGAGCTCTACGAGGAACAGCTCGGGGAAAGGAACAGCTCGTGAAAAATTATTTTGTATGTGAGGTAATCTAATAAGCCCCCTATAGGGACAAATCGAGGGAAACAGTAAACAAGCAATGGAAAAAAATGATTTACGGCTTTCAGATAATTAATAAGATTTCCATATTTCATAAGTTTATCTAGTAAAAAAATGATAAAATAATTAAAAATAATAATTAAATTTAAATTATTATTATAGGTGATTCAATCGCCTCAACTAACCAAGCATAGCAAACTGCATTGTAGAACTGGATAAACATATTTTTATTTTATAATATTTTTTGCTTATGTTTGAAAACAATTAAATATGTTTTTACTCTTTTCAACATTTGCTTTAAATATAAAAAAAATTATATATTTTTTAAATATTAAATTCAAGAAAAAGAAAATATGATATAAGCATGCATATAGTAGTCACCCTTTGATGGTACTAACAGAAGAATGTTGTTTTAAATATAAAAAAAAATTTATCTTTTTTTTTTAAATATTCAATGCAAGAAAAATAAAATATGATATATGCATACATATAGGAGTCACCCATTGATAGNATTATATATTTTTTTAAATATTAAATTCAAGAAAAAGAAAATATGATATATGCATGCATATAGGAGTCACCCCTTGATGGTACTAACAGAAGAAGAATGTTGTTTTAAATATAAAAAAAAATTATCTGTTTTTTTAAATATTCAATGCAAGAAAAATAAAATATGATATATGCATACATATAGGAGTCACCCATTGATAGTACTAACAAAAGAATGCAATGTACCCGTGCACGAAATGGATTGGAAAATGTTAAACATATATTAATTTAAAATATAAATTTAGACAAAGACTCTTAATAATGAAAAATGTAATAAAAATAAATATAAAATTATTTTATTTACGGTACTTTTATTGCTCACAGTCTTTTATTGTTTATTGCATTTTTACAAAATATTTTAAAATGAGAATTATTGTAATATAGAAATATTTGTCCAGTGAATAGTTTAATTTAAACCTTAAGTAGCAAACATTTTAATAGGAAAATTAACTTTAGGCTAGATGGATCCTAGAAAGTACGTGTATGGGTGTCTAGAAATGCAGGTTGATAGGTATTATATGTTGGTTTTTATTTTTTCCTGTTGAAATAATTAAAATTATGTACGAAATAACTCTAACTTTAAATTTTATAAATAGAATAACTCTTTTATTTTTCGGATTTCATTTTAATTATGAAATAAAAATGTTAATTTTTCTCCATCTGACCGACAGTTCTCAATTTGGTAATTTTGAAGCTCTCGAGAGGGGGATTGTGACAAGGTATTAAAGTCGTAGCCAAGTATAGGGCTAAATGAAAAATGCTCATAAAAAGGGACATTAGAAAAATAATTAATGATCATTAAGAAAACTAAAAAATATTTCAAATTTTTATGTTAATAATTTAAAATTTTGGTACCTCAAGGCGATTGATATTGATTCGGAGAATATTGACGGGAATAATAGAGGGGCAAGAGCTGTTGATCAATAGAATACAGTGCCTACAACATTTATTGATTCTTTATCTAGTGGCGTGAACTTCTTTATGGAGACATTTACTCAAATGATAGTTGAAGTGCCACGGTCGATTCAGGGTTCTCGGACCCAGATCAGTGCTAATGGAAATGTGCAGATGAATAAATATTTGAAAATCTTTCAGGACAAGAGATCACTACTTTCAGAAGCAAGAGGACCAATTGAAGTTGAAAACAGGTTGCTGCGGATCGAGAAAATTATTGATGATTAGTTTTGGCCTCAGAAGAGAAGAGCTGCATTGGCCAATTTTGCTTTCAAGGGGGAGGCAAAGAGGTGATGGTAGTGATAGCTAAAGGAAAAATTTGGAAGAAAACATAGCAGTCACATTCAGTACGAGGATTTCATGAGGACTTTTTGCCAGAAGGCACAAGCAGGACCAATTTATCAGGCTAGTGCAGGGCCACCGCTCCACCATGCAATTCGAGGCTGAGTTTATGATGCTATATTGATAAGCACCTCAGTTAATCCTCGATACGGAAAAAATATGCTACCATTTTCTTTATAGATTGAAGGATGTGATTAAACAACCATTAATCCCTCTTGGCATTGAGGATTACTCAGACATGATAGAGAGGGCAAGGAGTATAAAGATTAACTTGTCGGTTATGCAGACGCAAAAAGATTTTTAAAAGATGAGAAGTGATGAGAGGTCTAAATCTGGGCAGGCCACTCAGTCTAACCAATTTGGGTCATCCAGTTTGAATAAGCCTCGACCCATCAGCAGTGGTAGCAGCACTAACAACAACAATAGTGTGACCATTTATGCCAAATGTGAAAGGGCACACAAAAGAGAATGTTTACTAACACCTTTTTTAGTGCCATCAGCCAGAACATATGGTGAGAATGTGCCTTACTTTGGGCAAGAGGCCTCCTATAGATATCAGAGCTAGTGATCAGCCTTCCCAGAGGACTTTTGGCAGACACACAACAGCAAAGCCATCAGAAGCAGTTTAAACTCCAAGTCAAACCAGTCAAGATCTATAACCTAGAGTATGTGCACTGACTGGGCAGCAAGCAAAAGATTTACCTAACAACATTACGGTACATTTTTATTTTAGTAAATATGTCAAATTTATCGATAATTTGAGACATTTATATTCTTATTATTGTAGGTATCGTATATATCCAAAACAAATTGGTCAGAATCCTATTTGATACTAGGGCATTGCATTCATTTATCTCTGAAGAATTTGTGAAATCAAAAGTATTGGACAAGATCAAAATGCTTGATGCTTTGTCATTCATTCTACCCAATAATAGCTGACAAAAGCTATTGTGTGAATCTGATAATATGTGATAAAATCTTTAAGGCAAATTTGATAGTGCTACCACTAAACAAATTCAATGTGATTCTAGGAATGAATTGGCTATCAACTTACTTAATAAACATTGATTGCTCTAAAAAGATAATCAAATTTAATATCCCTTGAGAAGAAGAATTCAAATTTGTGGGAGACAAGAATTGTATCTATGATAATATTCAGTATAAAGGCCGACAAACTATTAACAAAAAGAAAACAAGGCTTCTTAGCTCAAGTCATTGGTATTGCCAAAAAATCCAAGAAATTTAAGGATATATCATAGTAAAGAAGTCCCCATAAGTCTTTTTAGATGATGTGTCATGTTTTCCTCCTAAAAGAGAGATTTCTCTATTCACTTAATATTAGGTGCAAAACTAGTAACAAAAGCACATTATAAGATGACAATCAAAAAGTTGCAAGAATTAAAGAGTCGGTGGTACAACATACTGAAAAAAGGATTTATCAGGCTAAACACTTCCCCTTGTGGACCAGTGCTTTTTATCAAAAAGAAAAATGAAATTTTAAGGCTATGCATTGAGTCTCGAGAATTAAAAGACTCAC
This sequence comes from Phalaenopsis hybrid cultivar, assembly GCA_002079205.1. NCBI lineage: Eukaryota > Viridiplantae > Streptophyta > Magnoliopsida > Asparagales > Orchidaceae > Phalaenopsis > Phalaenopsis hybrid cultivar. Next base: position 4,176 of record JXCR01080512.1, read on the forward strand.
AAATAAGAGCAACTATACATTGCAAAAAATTGATGATCTTTCTGATTAATTGGAAGGGGCATTTATATTTTCTAAGATTAATCTGCTATCAGGTTATCACTAGTTAACAATTAAAAAAGATGACAACAAAGACTGCTTTCAAGATCAAATATTAGCATTATGAGTTTATGTGACGTCTTTTAGGGTATCAAATGCTCTTGCTGTCTTTATAGACCTGATGACCAGAATCTTTTAACCATTTCTAGATAGATTTGTGATTGTTTTTATGGAAGACATTATAATCAATTCCAAAGATGAAGCTCATCATGAAGATCATCTTTGCATTGTTCTGCAAAAACTGATGAAGAACCAGTTCTATGTCAAGTTATCAAAGTGTTAATTTTGATTGAGGGCAGCATTTTTAGGGCATGTGATCTGCAAAGAAGGTATCATACTAGATCAGCAAAAAGGTTAATGTGATAGTTCATTGGCCCAGACAAACTACTATTATAGAAGTTTGGTGTTTACTTGGTCCGACAGGCTGTTATAGAGATTTGTTGAGGTGTTCTCTCAAATTCGGTGCCTTTATTCGGATTGACTCAAAATAAGTTGAAACTTTACTGGGCACATCATTACAAGAAAGTTTTTCAGAAGTTGAAAGCATTTTGATGACAGCTCTAGTATTGACTATTCCCTAAGCCCTTAGAAAATAAGGCTTCCAATATAGTGATGTCTCTTTAAGAGAGCTTGGATGTGGAATATTTGCAATTATTAATAGTGACACCAAATGATAAAAAAATTTCATTATTAATTTAGATGTTAATACAGCCAAAAATGAAGGACAGAATAAGATATACATTGTCACATGATACAGAATTCCAAAAAATACTAGACCTGGTGAATGAAGGCCAATTAGAGAAATATGAGATCCATGAAAGAAACTATTAAGGTATAAGAAGAGAATTTACATTCAACATGTGAAAAATTTGCAGAAAGAAATCCTGAATCAGCACATTATTCAGGATACACGATAAATTCAGGATTGAAGCGTAGTGTAGAAAAGTAAGTGGAAAAATGCCATACTCGTCAAATGGTTAAAGCTGAGCATAAGAAAAGAAATGAATTTTTGCAAACATTGTTTATAAAAAAATGGAAATTGGAGGACATTGTTATGGACTTTGTGAGGGGGCTACCGTAATTAAAGCAAGGTTGTAATATTGTGTGAACGATTATGGATCTTCTGATCAAGTTTGCACATTTCCTGTCTATCACACAGATTATGTAAACAAACTAGCCAGAATTTATGTTGATGAAACTATGAGACTGTATGGAGTCCCAAAATCTATTGTTTTGAATCAAAATAGTAGATTCACATCCAAACTGTGGGGGAAAGTTCATGAGTCTTTGAGTACTCAACGGACATTCAATACAGCTTTTAATCCCCAAACAGATGGTCAGTCGAAGAAAACAATCTAAATATAGTGTTCTTAATTTTAGTTGAAACAAAGAAATGCAGATACCACTGATCGAATTTGCCTATAATAGCAACTTCCAGACCAGTATTCGTAAGGCTCCTTATGAAGTCCTTTATGGAAGAAAAAGTACACCACACTGTGGGGTAAAAACAAGAGAATAAAGAATAATTGGTGCTAATTTACTTGAAAAAATAACTGAGAAAATCCTATTGATTTGTGACTGCAAAGAACAATCCAAAATAGGCAAAGGAAGTATTATGATGATAAGCGCCAACCAATAGAATTTTATGTAGAAGAATTTATTTTCCTAAAGGTAAGTCCTAAGAAAGGTGTTAAACGATTCGCAAATTTTGGAAAGCTGATCCCAAGAAATGTTGGTCCGTAAGTGATACTGGAGTTAACTGAAACCACAATAAATATAAATATTATTTTTGAATTCAAATAGGGTTACAANAGTGATACTGGAGTTAACTGAAACCACAATAAATATAAATATTATTTTTGAATTCAAATAGGGTTACAAAAATGATTTATCACAAAACAAGAATTAGACGATAACAGACAAAAAAAGACATACTAGGGTGACGACAAAGGGTGTGAGCGACTGCAAGACAGCAGGTAAGACGGCAACCCGATGCAACAGTAGCAGCATGATGACTATGGAAGAAGTTGCGGCAGCCAGTTAGGGTGTTGGAGAGGCTGTTGTAGCAATGTGGAGCACTTGCGAGTTTGTCGACAGCATATCGGAATGCGAAAGAGATTGTCGACAGCAGGTCGAAGCGATGGAGAGTCTAGCGACAGCAGGTCGGAGAGCTAAAGAAGCAGTCTTTGGCAAGTCAAAGCGCTGGAGAGGCTGTCAGCAACATATCAGAGTGTTAAAGGTCTACTGCCAGCATGTCACAATGGTGGACGACTATGAGCGGCAAGTCGAGGCATTGAAGTGGTTGTCAGCAGCAGGTCATTATGCAGGAGTGAAACATGAAGGTGTGGGAATGTCGGGAACATAGCAGCGAGCAGGTTAGACGAATATGGAAGGATAACAATCCCCGTAGAAACGAGTTACGGTCGGAGCACCCCTCGAACCCTTGGAGAAGATCACTAACTCAGACGAGTTACAGTTGGAGCGTCATCTCACCATCGGATACAGCCCTATAAGGTAAGAAGAGGATGTCGGTGACTGTCCAAACTGAAAACTCAACCCCAAAACAAAGAATAACACATAAATATATAAAAGGTACTAGTAGTAAGAATAAGATTAAAATAGAAAAGGACTATGAATAGAAAATGAAGGAATAAAAATAGGAAATGAAAAAAAATAAAAAAGAAAGAAAAATAAGCAAGGACAAGAAATAATAAACGAATAGAAATAGGAAAGTAAAAGAAGAGGAAGGAGTTCTCTCTATGGAAATGAGTAGGATAAGAAATTGGGAGATGGAAGGGGCAGCAATTTCCACCCCCATAAAGGCCGACCGGTTCAGCCTGTCATCCAGCAATCCTCGCAACAGAACGAGACTAAAAAGAATATTAGAAAAGTTACCTATAGGTTTGCCTTACAGGCTAACATATACGGGGTACATAATGTGTTTCATTTCCTTACTCTGGAAGAATATTGCTAATGAGGCTAGTAGGTTTGTCACAGACTTTACAAATATTCAACCTGATCTAATATTTATAGAAAAACCCGAAAGAATTGTAGATTATGAGGTGAATTAGCTCATGAGTAGAGAAATTCATTTTGTTTGTGTATTATGAAAGCATGGAACTTAAAAAGATGATACTTGGAAGAATGAATCTGAAATGAAAGAAAGATATTTGCACCGTTTCAATTAAGGAATGAAGCATATTCTTGTACTTTAAATTTCAAGGACAAAATTTTTACAAGGACAATTGATTTTAATAATAGCCTGTTAAAGGTACAATTAAATTAACTATATAAAAAAAGAAAAAAAATAAAAATGATCTTATTGTTGAGACAATTGAGACCTGTGTGAAATAGAGTGTCATTTAATCTTTTCTCCCATCGCCCCCAGTAAAAGGTAAGAGAGTTTATCCTGTCCTTCAGTTGATTCGAACCCAATGAGAGAAAGTCAGAGAAAGCGAGAGAAAGCGAGCATGAGAGAGATAGAGAGAGAGAGAGAAATCAAAGAAGCTGAAGAAGATGAAGAGGAGAGGAAGAAGATAGGAGGAGACAAGCAGCTCACTTGATGCATATGTTTCCTTCTAGTCTCACGATCGAACGAGCACAATAGAAGCTCAAAAGGCTCGCTAGAATCCTTTTGTGGGTAGAGATGCACAGCTCCAAGCATCTCGACAATTCTAAGGCCCAATGCAAGCGTGAAAGACCAAAACGGAAGAAAGCGAGCCTTCCTCGTGTACATTTCTTGTGTGAGAGAGGATACAAGATCGAGGCTTTCTGTGTCCCAACTGAGCAGAAGAGAAGAAGAGAGGAGGCAAGTAGCTCACACGAACCCTCCTGCATTTTCGATCAAATGTCAAGAAGGGGAGCCGAACGGCTTTACCTTGTTTACGCAAATCTATGTACTTAATAGATGCATGACTGAGAGCTCTAGGAGAAGGAACAGCTCATGGAAATTTCTTCGTGCATGAGGTACTCGAATGAGCTATAACTTCCTATCAACGGAAACACATTTATATAATCAAATGTTGTGATTTATCATGTGTGAGCCCCCGGAAATCTATGTTGTCAGTTTTTAATATACCAACTTCCAATTGAAGTTTGAAATTCTGAGAGAAATGTCCATACCCATCTTACAATAATAAAACAAACAAAATTTGAAAAGACTTCCTCCGAATATGAAGCACTACTCTTCTCCACATGCTGCAGAAAAACTGGTACTTTCGTTGGGGTATTCTCTGCTGAAAACAATAAATGTAAAATATTTTGGCTAATATGGCCTGGAAATTTTCTGACAACAGGATTTCAAGTACGGTACGTACTCAGTAAAACATAACCAAATCCATCAAAAAATGCAAACTTCAAAAAAATTAATCCGTCCTAATGAACTTTTCAGAACACACCTTAAATCTTGAAGCGACAGAAGAAAATCTATATGATGATCTTAAAGCATCCTCCGAAAATGACGCAAAAAGCCCAGAAATTAAATGACATTTGGAGGAAGAAAGTAAACTGCGATGTTCCGAAACAACATAGTCTCGATTTTTATCTAAAAATGTATCTGTTTGATAAGTAACCTGAAAAATCAGAAAGCAGGCGTTAATGATATGGCATACTATCAAAACTTATACTGGTATCTTGATGGCAAAGGAAAAAATTGAATCACTTGACATACCTTTCCAGCATAATGGGAAACAGTAAAATATGTCTCTGAAAATTTTGGTTTTTCCAATCTTGAATGATTACGGAAGCTTTGAAAAAGCTTTGTTGTAAATGACTCATTTGTTGATTTAGGAAACATACTGAGAATCAGAAATTTCAGTGCATTACTGATTATGTGACCATCATTTCTAAATCATGAACTTCAATATACAGAAAAATATGCTTACCAAGCTTCGTCCAAAAGAGAGATTATACCAAATGGCTTCTGCAAGATAATAAATAAATAAATAAATAGATAGATATATGTATGTATGTATGTATGTATGTATTTATACACATACATACATATATGCATAGATACATATATACATAGATACAATTAAATACATATATACATATATGAGAAGTACAAAGCCATACTAGAAGATCTTTAAGGAACCAGCCTAGAGCACAAAAATAAAACATGCTCCTGATATTGAATAAGTAAATAAAAAAGAATCTCACAAAAGGAGCAATTTCATGTAATATAGATGACCTTCTTGTAGCTTGACTAAACTAGGAATAATGCAATACATAATTGAGATCATTGTAAATAGTTAACTCGTAAAGAAACCCAAAAAAAAAGAAAAAAAAAGGGAAGGGACAAATAAAATTGACAAAAAAACAATGCAAAGACAAAATTGAAATAGTCAAACACACTCAAAGGCCGGCGAAATTTACAAATCCTGCCATTATGAGTGTCTCAAACCAGCACTTCAGCCAACCACTTCAATTTTTAAAGTATATTTCCTACGAGTGAGCAAGAGCAACTAAAATCCACAATCAGCTCTAAAAAACAGAACATATTTCTTCTAGTTTCTCAAAAGTACACATAAAAAAAGAATTATTTGCCTAAATCTTGGAAATAATTGAAGTACTGGCGAGAATAACATAGAATATTGAAAAAGACAAGGGTGAAAACAATTGATCCCAAAATTTAGTAAGCCTACAACAAAATTCCCAAGCTTCCCCTGCAACCCTCCCATTTTCAAGGCATTATGAAGGGGAATGAACGTCAAACTTACGGACAAGTGTAAACACTTCATAACTGAGAAGAAAATTTGAAGTGCCAAGTTTACTGCAGAAAAATGTAGAAAGAAAGGGAGAGATAAAACAGATGAAGGATGTATCACCATCTTTGCTTTTTGGGAAAAGTTAACAAGATTATTTTGAAAACAGCAAAGTATCTCTAGAATCAGACGTGTGAAAGACAGAATATAATATGAAAATGACTTAATAAGAAAAAAAAAAACATAAGAAACAGAAGCAAATCAATTCAAATTAAACAAAATGGGAGAATAAAAAACCATTTTTGAAAAACATAAATATATTCGCCCTGGTCCAATTTCCACCGCTCAAATCGGGATCTCCTTCAACTAATATTAAGGGTATCAAGCACATTTCTTATTTCTCAAAGATTCCACATGCCCAATCCTCTCTAGCCTCTTCTTCCTTTCTCATCACATCAACCATTGCAAGATCCAATACACCTTATCAATAATGTCATGGTCATCTCCTCTCTCTCACACATTCCACCTCTCAACTAAGACCCAACCTACAATAGCCATATCCTAGCAAGCCACCACCTATCCCTGCCATTCCAACACCATTATCTGACCATGATGCTACCTTTTTCCGTCCGAGTCTTCTTCATTCGTCTCCGCAGCCCAGCCCCATCTTCCTTGCTGCCAAAGCCCAAGGCAGTCAGCCTTCTCGCTGTTCGGGCAATGTCTCGCCATCCCTTCGCTAGCACCAGCATCCCCTTGCTGCCATCCTACAATCCCGCTCTCTAAAAACCTTTTTGCTACCTTCCTGGAGGCCCAAACCATCACCGATCATCACCGTCAACCCTAGATCCATACTAGTGTGAGTTTGTGTCGTGTATGTTGTTAATTTCTATTTATGTGTGTTCGTTGTAGGTTTTCTAGTAATAATATTTGTTTGTTTATTGTTGTTTGGGTTAACTCAGATATCATTTGGTATCAGAGCTAGTTTAACCCTACTCCTAGCCTAGAGCTACATCTATCCCCCACTACCTAACCCAACATTTTTCCTTGCCCACCCTACATTTCCATCTACCCAAACTCAAACCCTAATCAAGCCATAGAGGAGACAATTGTCGGAAGTTAATCAAAAAGTTTAACATGGAAAAGAAACAGCAAGAACTAAGCCGAATGCTACAAAAACCCACTGATATTGAGGAAAGGACCTCGCAAGAGGGCATGATAACGAGATCCGACAAGAAGAGAGAGGAGCACATAAATACTTTCCATAGGGATGGTTCCAGTAGAAAAGAAGAAAGGCCGCGTTGCTTTGGGATTTATATCAAAGGAGGCTGAGGAATGAAGTGTCTATTGAAGGAAACAAGGATACAAAGACTCTAGAGTAAAAGTGAACCTATTGAATTTCGAAAGGAGAATGATTTTAGATGACTTCATAGATTGGTTGTTGGTCATCCAAAAGATTTTTTAATACAAGGATGTGTCAGATGAATGGAAAGTGAAGCATGTTGCTATCAAGTTGAATAAGAAAACCTCGTTATGGCGGGAGAATTTGAAGAGGGAGAGAAATAGAGAAAGACAGAGCAAGTTTACTACCTGGAAGAAGATGGAAAGAGAGTTGCAGCCACAGTAACTACCCCCATACTACTGTCAAGATCTTCTCTTGAGACTCCATTTATAGCAAAGGCACCTATCAGTGGAGTACAATATGAAGTTTATACAACTTTAGCTAAAATGTGATTTGATGAAGTCAAAAGAGCACACGATAGTTGGGTACTTGGAAGGCATGAAGCTCGTCATTGGCAAAGTGGTTTAGCTAAAGCATTACTGGTCATTGGGTAACATTCAAACCTTAAATCTAAAGGTGGAGAAACAACATAAGTAAAGCAGGCAACCACCGCCATTCAGACACCACCCATAATTGGAGATGTCAGTAGAAGCGCTCCTAAGATAGTTGAGAAGACTGACTAGGAGAATGATAGAACTTCTTAGAGTGAGAAATAGCCTAAGAAAAGTACCTCCCCCAAGACAATCTCAACCAAAAAGTGTTTCAGATGTCACAGTTATAAACGCATCATTTTCAGTTGCTCGACAAGTCGAGTTGTGACCTTCACCTTGCAAGGTGCAGTAGAAGAAGTGAACAATGAAGAGGCTGCTGAGAACAGGGAAAGGAGTACCAACTCCACTATATGAAGGTAAAATACTTGAGATTTAATGAGTCCTTCAGATTGAGACTATGGGGAAGGAGTATTGGCTTTGCCACAACACATTTCACACCTATTGCATAGTGGAGTTATAGGTAATGCAGCCTCATCATCGATGGAGGAAGTAGTAAAAATGTATCGTCTACACATATGGTGGAGAAGTTGAGCCTTACGACCAAAGGTGCATTCTAAGTCATGCCTCTGACATGTTTGAAAAAAAAA
>JXCR01080516.1:4439-15285 GCA_002079205.1 Phalaenopsis hybrid cultivar
AAAAGTAAACAAAAATTAGACCATTTGTATGATTTGAGGATCGTTTTTTAACGATTAAATGAATCCCCTAAAGTGCGCATTTGGAGTCACTTCTGGGAAGTTCCTTGGATTTATTGTTCGTCATTGGGGAATCGAGATTGACCCAGAGAAGATTAAGGCTATCTTAGAAATGCCTCCCCTTAAAACTTTGAAACAATTACGTTCCTTTCAGGGGAAATTGGCATATCTGAGGCGCTTCAAGTCTAATCTCTCAGGTAGGTGTCAGCCTTTCTCAGCATTGGTTAAAAAGGACGCCAAATTTATTTGGGAAGAAAAATGCCAGCAGGCTTTTGAGGACGTTAAACAATATTTAATGACACCTCCTATTTTGGCAGCCCCTATCCCAAGGAGACCTTTGATACTTTATACCGTAGCTTTAGATTACTCACTCGGAGCTTTACTAGCCCAAGATAATAAGGAGGGCAAAGAAAATGCATTATACTACCTGAGTCGTCGTCTAATACCGACGGAGATAAGGTATCCACCAATTGAGAAGCATTGTATAGCTTTAATTTTTGCAGCCCAGAAGCTTAGGCATTACATGCTTTCACACAAGGTAACTCTGATTTCAAGAATTAATCCGTTGCAATATTTAATGACACGACCAACACTCTCCGGACGTCTAGCAAGATGGTTGATGATATTATTGCAATTCGACATAACTTTTGTTCCCCTGCGTGCTATCAAGGGACAGATACTAGCAGACTTTCTTGCTGCACACCCATTACCAGCTGGGTCCCCACTCAATGATGAGTTACCAGACAAACAAATTCTACAAACAGATTCCTCCAGTGCACAACACTGGGAGATGTACTTCGACGGTGCTTCTTCAGCCAGAAAAGATAAAGGCTCAGGCACAATTATACCAAGCAAAGCAGGAGTTGGTTTGATTTTCATCACTCCAGACAAGGGTGTGCTGAGATTCTCGTACCACCTGATAGAGCGTTGCACCAATAATGAAGCAGAATACGAAGCTTTAATTACAGGATTAGAATTGGCAATCTTAATGGATATAAAGATATTACCATCTACAGTGAATCCCAACTCATCATTCAACAAATTGCTTGACAATATAGAATTTTGAAGCACAGACTGTCAGAATATTACTAGTACATGATGAAACTGCTGGAGCAGATTCCCAACGTGACTTTCTATCAGATTCCTCGGGTAGATAATCGTGTGCCGACGCTCTAGCAAAACCTCGCTAAAGAATTGGCATGTCCGGAGTATTCCATAGAAATCACTTACAGGGCAGACAAGTTCTATCCAAGATTGATATGGAAACTCTACATAAAGAGGATTCCATATAAATCACAGTACAGAGCAGACAAGTTCTATCCAAGATTGACTTGGAAACCCTACATAAACTCGGAAAAGAAGAAGACACAATAAATGCGATTATAAATATCAACGAAGACTGGCAGAAGCCATTGATGGAATATTTGCATACTGGAAAGCTATCAGAGGATAAGTCCGAGGCAAACCAGATTATAAAGAGAGCTTTGTCATACACTCTCATAAATGGTGTTCTCTNTCGAAGCCATTGATGGAATATTTGCATACTGGAAAGTTGTCAGAGGATAAGTCTGAGGCAAACCAGATTACAAAGAGAGCTTTCTCATACGCTCTCATACATGGTCTTCTCTATAGGAGATCGTTCGATCAAATGTGGCTACGGTGTTTGAGCAGAGCCGAGGCACAGGGATATTGTCAAAGAAATACATGCTTGGATTGTGTGGTGCTCACCAGTCGGGACCAAAAATGAAATGAAAATCAAAAGACTCGGATATTATTGGCCAACAAATTGTGTGGTGCTCACCAGTCGGGACCAAAAATGAAAATGAAAATGAAAAGACTCGGATATTATCTGTGGTGCTCACCAGTCGAGACCAAAGATGACAATGAAAATCAAAAGACTCGGATATTATTGGCCAACAATAATTTCTGATTGCATGGATACAGCAAACAAATGNTATGTTCAATTGCATGGATACAACGAAAAAATGTCACCAGTTCCAGATACATGGAGTGGTCTTACACCAACCTCCAAATGTGCTACACCCAACTATTGCCTCGTGGCCATTCGAGTGTTGGGGTACNTGATTACAAAGAGAGCTTTGTCATATGCTCTCATAAATGGTGTTCTATATAAGAGATCGTTCGNGTTGGGGTACGGACATAGTGGGTCTCATAGAACCTCCATCCTCCATCCTCCAAAGAACATAGATTCATACTTGCAGCGACATACTACTTCTCTAAATGGGCAAAGGCAGTTCCACTACGAGAGGTTACAACTCAGCATGTCCTACAGTTCTTCAAAGACCAAGTCGTTTACCGTTTTGGTGTATCGCAAAGAATTATCTCTGATAATGGGACGGCTTTCAAGAGCACAAAAATCGTTCGTCAGAAAACACGGGATAGACTGGAGATACTCCACAATTTATTCTCTGAAAGCAAATGGGTTAGCTGAAGCCTTCAACAAAACACTTGAACAAATTTTGAAAAAAATACTTAATGAAAGTAAACGAGACTGGCACAATAAACTGCTAGAAGCTCTGTGGGCCTACCGAACGACGTTCAGAACTCCCACTCAATGTACACCTTACATGCTCGTGTACGGGTCAGAGGCCGTACTACCATTAGAAATACAGACGTCGTCTCTCAGAGTCGCCATTGCAAACCAACTTACAACTGATAAAAATGCAAAGCTCAGACTTGAAGAACTTGAAAGTCTCGAAGGAAAGTGCCTACAAGCACAACAACATTTGGAGCTATACCAAGCAAAGATGATACAAGCTCATGACAAACTGGTCCGCCCAAGGACATTTAAAATTGGTGACCTGGTGTTTGTTCTAAAAAGACCTATTCTTGCACGTCGCAATATAGGTGGAAAATTTGAGCCGACTTGGGAGGGACCATTTGTCATTGAGAAGGTCTACGTCGGAGGAGCTTACCAACTCATCAACTCTGAAGGAGAAAGGCCTATGCTTCCAATAAATGGACATGAAAACCTACTACACAACATGACGATGCTTGCCGCTGTTGGTTCGGTGCGTACATATGAAAATTTTTGTGAACTTCAGATAGTTCTAGAGTTATTTATATGGCCTAAAAAGTATATGACCAAATCTCGAGAGTATTCTTAGGTAACTTAAGTTATCTAAGAATAATTATTAGAATCCAAAGTATCCCACTCTCAACATAAAAAAAAAAGCCTTTCAAAATAAAATTTTACAACAAACAAGTTAAATTTGCCGAATAAGTTTTCTCAATTTTGAGATTCCTTGCTTGTGCAGTATGACCACATTCGGTCTATATCCCCACAAAATTGCACATTCTACACAATTTTTTTTTCGTGATATCCCTATAGTCACAAAAACTCTATATGATACTTGCAAATAAATCTTACAAATCTTTTTCAAAATAACATAACTTTCTACACATTACGCTTTCTAAAACACAGGATATTTTAAATCAGTCCGATAACTCTGATTTACTACTTTTAAAAAAATTGATCCAATAATTTTAATTTTTTTATCGAATCAGTTTGATACTTCTGATTCATGACTTTTCAAAAAAATTGATCCAATAATTTCAATTTTTTTATCGAATCAGTTCGATACTTCTGTTTCATAACTTTTCAAAAATTGATCCAATAATTTCAATTTTTTTATCGAATCAGTTTGATACTTCTGTTTCATAACTTTTGAAAAAATTGATCCAATAATTTCAATTTTTTTATCAAATCAGTTTGATACTTCTGATTCATAACTTTTAAAAAATTGATCCAATAATTTTAATTTTTTTGTCAAATCAGTTCGATACTTCTGATTCATAACTTTTCAAAAATTGATCTAATAATTTCATTTTTTTTTATCGAATCAGTTCGATACTTCTGATTCATAACTTTTAAAAAAAAATTGATCCAATAATTTCAATTTTTTCATCGAATCAGTTCGAGACTTCTGATTCATAATCAGTTTGATACTTCTGATTCATAACTTTTTAAAAATTGATCCAATAATTTCAATTTTCTCATCGAATCAGTTCGATACTTCTGATTCAAAATCAGTTCGATACTTCTGATTCACAACTTTTCAAAAATTGATCCAATAATTTCAATTTTTTTATCGAATCAGTTCAATACTTCTAATTCATAACTTTTCAAAAAATTGATCCAATAATTTCAATTTTCTCATCGAATCAGTTTGATACTTCTGATTCATAACTTTTCNTCATCGAATCAGTTTGATACTTCTGATTCATAATCAGTTTGACACTTTTGATTCATAACTTTTCAAAAATTGATCCAATAATTTCAATTTTCTCATCGAATCAGTTCGATACTTCTGATTCATAACTTTTCCAAACAAAATTGAGCCAATAATTTCAATTTTCACATTAAATCAGTTCGATACTTCTGATTTATACTATTCCCAAATTGATCGGATAATTTTCACTTTGAATCAGTCCGATATTTCTAATTCACATCCTTAAGAATTGATCAAATAATTTCAATTCTTACTTTAAGATCAGTCCTACACTTCTGATTTCTTCTATTGAAAGTCAGTTTCAAATGTCTGACTCTTTTGATATCAATATTTGCATCTTGAATCCCCATGTTGAGGTCAACCCTTACATGTTGATCCCTATTAAAAAAAAAAACAAAACAACACACTTAACAACTTTAAAACTCACTATTTAATCCTCAGTGAGAGTCCTCAGTGCGTGATCTTGATTAGACATTTATTTGCAAAAAAATCCCCAGCGGAAACAAATAGCATACACAAATTCACACTCTTTCTAGGTCTAATGAATTCGAAATCTATATTGGTCTTGTTGATCTTGTCGGTCAACACCAATACTTGCGGTGTGCTCGCCCAGCACACCACACCTATTGGGGGTCCATTTGTTGACCTCACTTTTGGTTGAGGTCTAGAAACTTCTTTAGTAGCCTAGGTCTAGCCATAGGACTTTTCTACTGACTAGTCATAGAAAACTATAAAAGGTACCCTCAGCATTAGAAACTCAAAACAATTCTCTTTACTCAACTTGAAGTTCCACATATTGGTCCTAACCTCTAGCACTTAGTAGGTAAGATCATTATGAGGGAACTCAAAGAGAGTTCCTATAGGGCTACTTGGCCTTAGGATTGACCCTGGGTGTTGGTTTGGAGCTAAGGTATACAATACGCTCACAATACCCTCACAATACCCTCACCATACCGTCACAATACCCTGGCTAAGACCAATACATAAGGACCCAAAATGGGGATTTCATTGATCCATGGTTCATTTAGAATGTATATCTATCTAATTCTACTTGAAATGCTCATCTTGCGTCTTTTGCCCCAGACACCCCCAAGTTACCTAACTGCACTTGGGACCCTAATTTTGGCTAAATGACCAAATCACATCAATTGGGCTTATAACCATGCCAATTGACCCAAAGAAATGTTGTATTTGCTTCATAACAATATTTTACCTCAAATTTGACCATAAATATGTATTGGTAAAACCTTTTGATCATCCAATTTGGTTTAAATCCAAAACCCCAAATTAGCCCCAATATTGGCTNTCTAGGTCTAGCCATAGGACTTTCTTACTGACTAGTCTTAGAAAACTAGAAAAGGTACCCTCACCATTAGAANAGAAGAAAAACAAAACAACACACTTAACAACTTTAAAACTCACTATCCAATCCTCAGTGAGAGTCCTCACTGCCTGACCTTGATCAGACACTTATTTGCAAAAAATCCCCAGCAGAAATAAATAATAGACACAAATTCACACTTCTTTCTAGGTCTGATAACTTAAAAATCTATATTTGTCTTGTTGATCTTGTCGGTCAACACCAATACGTGCGGTGTGCTCGACCAGCACACCACACCTATTGGGGGTCCATTTGTTGACCTCACTTTTGGTTGAGGTCCAGAAATTTCTTTAGTAGTCTAGGTCTAGCCATAGGACTTTCTTACTGACTAGTCTTAGAAAACTAGAAAAGGTACCCTCACCATTAGAAACTCAAAACTCTTCTCTTTACTCAACTTGAAGTTCCACATATTGGTCCTAACCTCTAGCACTTAGTAGGTAATATCATTATGAGGGAACTCAAGGAGAGTTCCTATAGGGCTACTTGGCCTTAGGATTGACCCTGGGTGTTGATTTGAAGCTAAGGTACACAATACCCACCCATACCCTCACAATACCCTGACTAAATGACCAAATCAGATCAATTGGACTTATAACCATGCCAATTGGCCCAAAAAAAATGTTGTATTTGCTTCATAGCAATATTTTATATCAAATTTGATCATAAATTTGCATTGGTAAAACCTTTTGATCATCTAATTTGGTTTAAATCCAAAACCCCAATATTGGCTAACACCCCAAATATCAACAATTGAATGCCCTGAACCTCAAATTGGCATCCAATTTTTGTTGAAAATCCTTTGTGAGGTCATTTGTGGCCAAACACAATAATCAATTTGAGTTTAGTCCAAAGCTAGCTCAAGTTTCACCCAACTTAGCCCCATATGCCTAATTTGGGTCTAAATCCAAATTTTATCAAAATCCACTAAATTCACTACCAAATTGATTTCAAAATGACTTTTCATCCTACATAAAAGTTGTTCATCATGATGTTTTACACCAAACACAATAATCAATTTGGACTTAGCCCATGGCGTTGTTCATAATGATGTTCTTCACCAACCACAACAATCAATTTGAGCTTAGCCCATGGTTACCCATGTTTGACCCAAACTTAGCCCAACGATTTGGCATTTTAAGTGATGGTGATTCATTTTTTGAGTGATGGTGATTCATTTTTTGAAAGTCATTTGAACATCATATAGGGGTTTTTAATTACTGAGTTATCAACACCTAAAATCATACCCCTAAGTTTAGGATCTTTAATTGACTAGACTTCTGAATTTTAATAATTTAAGGAAATTACAAATTTATCCTTTAATTAATAAAAGTGAGATAAGTTTCTACCAATTAATCCCCTTATTTCTTAACCATCCAAATCTTTTGATCAAGATCAAAGATTGCCCATTTCTCCTTTTTGACTTAAGCCTAAATGTTAAGTAAGGCTAAATTTTCAAAATTAAATTTTTGCCCCTAAGACACTATCACTTCATAATTTTTAATTCAAATGACTTGGAAATTTTTTTCCGCCTTAATCATGGGTCAATTAAGACATCAGAGGAGAAAATGCGATTTTTCAAATTTTAATTTATTTTAAATATTTATTCTTATGGAAAAATAAGATTTTTCAAAGAAAATTTCATAACTTGACCACACCGAGTCCTAATCCATTGAATGTTTTACTAGAGATAGAGTTAAAGTAGAGAAACACTGTGACCAAATTTCATGATTTGTTGAATTTTATTTCAATTATTAGAATTATTTTAATTTTGAGTGTATTTATTAATTACAAAATACTTTATTTATGGAAAATTAAGTTTTATATTTTATTAAATATCTCTAAGGTCAAGGAAACTAGGGAAATAAATTTCACATTTTTTTTTCTTTTTCTTTGAATTGTTAGATATATTTTAGAGAAAATCCAATTTTTAGCCTTTAAAAATTATTTTAAGCTTCAAAATTCAATATCTTCACTTAGAAAATCATAAAAAATATTTCAATTGTTCCTAAGTGCTTAGTAAAAAATTTAGAATATTTTAATGAATTTTATTATTTTTTATGATTTTTATCATTTTTTAATTATTTAAATAGTAAAGAAGGACTTGAAAATGGAATTTTTATGTTAATTTAGGCTTCACCAAGGCCAATTGAAGGTGAATTTTGATCTGTAGGAGTGCTATGAAGAGTTTTCAACATAAATTATTGCAAATTGAGTTGGATATAGGTTCAATTTTGTGAGATTAGGTTATATGGCCAAAATTAGGGGTTTGATTTAGATCAAAATTGAGCTCAAAGCATGGGCTAGTTGAGCTTAGATTTGATTTTTATTGGTCTTATGGAAGGTGAATTTGAGTTTAGAATTGAAATTGGGGGAAATTGTGACCAAATTGATGGACATTTAAAGTGAATTTAGGGAAATTGAGCCTTTAAAGCCAATTTGGGGGTTTTGGTCAAAATGGTCAAATTGGTCAAATTGGATCATGTGGTAGTTGAAAAAAATTAAATTGGGAATATTTGGAAGGTTTTGCGAATTTTTGGAATTTTTTGGAATTTTTTAAATTTTGGGCTAAGGAGGGGCATTTTGGTAATTTGGCAATTTTTTTAGTGATTTTGGGTAATTTGAATGTTTTCAAAAGGTTTGAAGTGATTTTTGAACAAATTTAGGTATTTTGGATAAATTTTGGAATTTTGGCCAAATTTAGGGTTTCAAGGGTATTTAGGTAATTTGGGGAAGTTTAATGCAAAAGGTCATGAATGAGCTATGGACCAAAGGAAACCCCATGGCTAATTTTTTGACCAAAGGAAACCCCATGGCTAATTTTTTGACCAAAGGAAACCCCATGGCTATGGACCAAAGGAAACCCCAAATTTAGGGTTTCATGGCTAATTTTTTTGGAAATTTAGGTATTTTGGTATTTTTGGTAGAATTGGGGAGCTAACCATCATGAATGAGCTATGGACCAAAGGAAACCCCATTTGGGTCCTCTATGTACTCATCTTAGCTAAAACCTAGCCTAAGGCCAGTGGGCTTAGGGGACCATATACATGAGTCTCCCAAAGAATTAAGGGATCAAAGTCATGAAATTTTGGTTTTGTATTTGTGAGTGATTGTGAGTGAGGTGAGTACCTTAGCTCTAGACCAACACCCAGGGTCAACCGTAAGGTCAAGTAGTCCTATGGGAACTTTCCTTGGGCTCCCTCATAATGACCCCACCTACTAAGTACTAGACGTTAGGACCACTATGTGGAACTTCAAGTTGAGTACAGAGGAGTTTGGAATTTCTAATGGTGAGGGTTCCTTTTCTGGTTTTCTAGGAATAGTCGACAGGAAAGTCCTAGGGTTAGACCCTAGGCTACTAAAGAAGAAAAACTAGACCTCAAGTTCCCAATTTGGAGAGCTAAGGCAAGTCATTAAGTGGAGATTTCTTGGTGGAATTGAGAAAAATTTGCTAGATTCAAACTTATTAAGATAAGAGCTTTAATTATATGTAAAAAGTTTAGATTTTCACCATGTATTTTGAGTACATTTGTATGAATTCAAAAACTTAATATTCATGGTGAAAAATGAGGAAAAATCTATGGAAATTGCATAGGAAGTGTAGTTTAAGCTTTTGGAAGTTTAGTTTAGTAATTCAAACTTGATTTTTGAAGTCATTGTGGAATTTTATGAAATTTGCAGAATGACGCCAAGAATGAAGAGGAGTAAGGGAAAGAACCATTTTGATTCAAGCAAATTTGTGCGTTTGAAGGCTCAAGATAGGTACAATGATGCTCTGCAATCACGAAAGCTTATCCAGGAGCGTTGTTTCAAAAATCCATGTGGATCTGTAGAAGATTTGATCATTTGCCAACAATGAGAATGATTCTATTTATTTTTTGCCGTGGTAGCTATTTCTGTCGTT
Source organism: Phalaenopsis hybrid cultivar (assembly GCA_002079205.1). Taxonomy (NCBI): domain Eukaryota; kingdom Viridiplantae; phylum Streptophyta; class Magnoliopsida; order Asparagales; family Orchidaceae; genus Phalaenopsis; species Phalaenopsis hybrid cultivar. The sequence continues at coordinate 14,032 of JXCR01080516.1, forward strand.
TGGGAGTTTATGTAAACCTCCCTGAAGCTGAAGAGGATTGAGTGATGGTTCAAGGAAAATAGGTGCCTTTTTTAGCAGAGGTAATCAATATGTTTTACCATTTTCCACCTGAGACTTTGTGTTTTTATGCGAACTATAGTCTGACTGAGACAGAATAAGATGAGATTATTTCCCATTTGACTGTTGGAAGAGGACTCAAGAAAATCACAAATGAGAGGAGAGTCAACTTTGCCACGTCAAAGTTAAGTGCACCTTTGAAAGCGTGGCACTATTTTATTTCTGCTTGTCTGTTACCGATGAATCATCTCAATGAAGTCACCAGAGAGAGAGAAACATTGAATTATTATATCCAGAAAGGAAACCTCAGTAACATTGGATCTTTGATTTATCAGAATATCATCAGTTCTGCCACTCTCGATACTACTTCAGGTCTGGGATTTTCTTCCTTGATCTTTTCTTTATGTGAGCAGGCTGGAGTGAGATATGATAGTTGAGAGGAAGTACTATTGACTTCAAAGCCAATTATTAGCGTTAATGTGAAGTCATATTCTGAGCATTCTATTTTAGGCTGGAGAGGAGGATTTTCATGGAGTTAGGGAATGGAGAGGTCTGTTGCTTCTACATCTATACCATCTACTTCTAGAGGTGAGTCCTTGGAAACTCAAACTCAATTATTACAGAGGATGATGGATAATATCAATTATACCGCAGATAAGGTAAGAAACTTAGAAAGCTTTGTATACCACATTGATGAGTATAATAGAAGGAAAAGTGATTATGAAGAGAAACTTCATTCATCTCTGGAAAACCTAATTAGGGGTAACACAGGAGTACAATTTCTTCCATATCCTAGATACCTTGATTATGAGTCTACAGATGTCTGTAATAGCAGTGATTCTTAAGATGATGAGGTGGAGGACTGAGTGATTTATTTTTATGTTTGTAAAATATGTTAGACTATATGCTTTGGACTTGAGACTTGTGCTGTGTTGTTTATTTCTAAGTTTGGACTTAAGACATGTGATGTGATGTGTTTTTATGTTTTGGACTTGCGACATGTATGTTTGTATATTGGTTTGGATTTTGTGATGTGTGAGACTGTTATTTTGTTTAATTGTATTGTGATGTTGTGTTTTGTTAGTAGTTTGTTTTAAAATTCTTTGGTAGTAATTGTTGTTGTGTGTTGATTATTGTGTTAGTCAGTTAGAATTGAACTTGATTCTATGTCTTTTAAAAAAGTTAAAATAATTGCTA
>JXCR01080528.1:3722-45836 GCA_002079205.1 Phalaenopsis hybrid cultivar
GCTAAAAATGGTCTCCCTAATATGATAGGTATTTATTTATCTTCCTTCATATCTAAAATAATGAAATCCACATATGAAAGATAAATTTGTCAACTTTTAGTAACACATCTTCTATAACTCCCTTAGGATATGTAACTGATCGATCTGCTTATTGAAGAGTTACAGAAGTAGGTGAGACTTCTCCTAATCCTAGTCTCTTGAAAATTGATAGAGGCATAAGGTTAATGCTGGCTCCCAAATCACATAAAGCTCTTCCATAGAATTTTTCACCGATAGCACACAGTATAGTGAAGCGTTATGGATTTGATTTAGCATCTTCTTGGATGATTTGCTTTAAATTGTATCCCATCCATCTCGTTCGACATGTGCAGAAGATTTCTTTGATTAATTATGCATTTGGTTTAAGGCCCTCTTAAGCTTGTTCCAAGTTGTACTCCATCCATCTTCTCAATTGTACGGATCAATCAGAGAGATTGGCTTGGTCGAAATCATATTTATGGAACCTTTTTCAGGCTCTTTTAAATACTCTTTCGGGATCGTTATATTTCCTTCTTTGAGATTTTTCTCGAGCCAATCCTTAAAGATGAAACATTCTTCTATTGTATGTCCTAGTAATCTGTGATATGGACAATAATTCGGTTGATCCTTCTTATTGACCTCGTTGGGTTTCTTCAAGTCTGATAGGTTGAACTCGGGCTTCTTAATCAGACTTCTGAATATTTTAGATACAGCTTCATCTTTGAAAGAGTACACTATTTTTTGTCATTCTGCCAGAGATATTCTTTTATTTTGAGATGATGCTCCCTGAGGCGGTCGCTGGTTAGACTAGCTAATCTGTTTCGAAGTCTGCTGTAACGAATATTGACGAGGAGTTTCTGTATATATCCTTATCGGTTGTTTTCTTTTATCAACAGTTGTGACTTTTCTGGATTTCTTTTCAAACGCAATGGTTATCTTTGACTTCTTGTGAAAATCCATGTGTTTGATTTCTTCTTAAAGACTGCTAGCCTTGTTGAGTAGCTTCTCGAAGGATTTGATGGTAAGTCCCTTGAGCATGAAAGTTAGGGGTCGATGAATGCTTTTGAGTAGGATCTCTATCGCATGATGTTCCTGTAGCTGAGGCTAGCACTTCATGCTAAGGTTTCTCCACCTCAAAATGTAATCCACTAAAGTCACATTGGACTTTAATTTCTCCATCATGAGTTCTCCTATGGAAACTTGATGTTGCGCTCCAGCAAATCTCTTTATAAATAATTGTTCCAACTTGGTGAATCTTTTAATTGATCCGTTGGGAAAATCGGCATACCAATCGAAAGCAACTCCTGACGGGCTGCTGACGAACTGTTGACAGAGTAAAGCTTTGTTATTTCTTATATTGCTACAACTGGCTCGGAAGTGTGCTAGGTGTTGTNCGATCCGTTGGGAAAATCGGCATACCAATCGAAAGCAACTCCTGACGGGCTGCTGACAAACTGTTGACAGAGTAAAGCTTTGTTATTTCTTATATTGCTACAACTGGCTCGGAAGTGTGCTAGGTGTTGTCTAGGATTTCCAGTCCCATCAAATCTCTTGAAGCTTGGGAATATGAAACCCTTAGGGAAAGGTACGACATCTAACTCTTTCGGGTAAAGTCTACCTTTTAGAATCAATGCACCACCCTTATATTGGGTTAAGGCATCCCAAACTTGTTCGACCATTTTCTTGAATTCTTTCTCCAGCATGGCACCCGGTGNTCTTGGGAATATGAAACCCTTAGGGAAAGGTACGACATCTAACTCTTTCGGGTAAATTCTACCTTTTAGAATCAATGCACCACCCTTATATTGGGTTAAGGCATCCCAAACTTGTTCGAACATTTTCTTGAATTCTTTCTCCAGCATGGCACCCGGTGGAGAATCCTTCTTCGGTTGCTCATCTCTGTTTGCTGAGACAACCTCTCTTCTTTTATCTGTAATATGTATGATTTCTGGTTGGTTCATCTCTAGAGATGCTAGTTGCGGCGCTTGTGACTGCCCTTGAATTGTGGCCATAGCGGTCATGGCGGCAGCCATCTCTTCTATCCTTTTCTCTAATAGACTGACTTGCTCATCCCTTAGGAGGATAGCATTGCGTAGCTCATCTATGCCGAGTTGGACCTGGTCTTGATAACATGGACATCCATGAAATCTTCTTTGAGGAAACCGTTGTAGTCAAAATTTTCATCATCATCATCGATGGAAACTCCATGTTCTCAAGAATTCTCGACTCTGAGCTTTTCAACTTTTTCTTCAATTATCAATTCTTGAATCATCTTAAGATCTGAAGGACCCTGTTGGACATCGTCTGCTTGTTCTTCAATCTCGTTGAAAATCTTTGCGATGATGTCAGATATTTCAGACCCTAGCTTCATTCCATGATCTTTCCTAGTGGGTTCACNCGAGGATAGCATTGCGTAGCTCATCTATGCCGAGGTGGACCTGGTCTTGATAACATGGACATCCATGAAATCTTCTTTGAGGAAACTGTTGTAGTCAAAATTTTCATCATCATCATCGATGTAAACTCCATGTTCTCGAGCATTCTCGACTCTGAGCTTTTCAACTTTTTCTTCAATTATCAATTCTTGAATCATCTTAAGACTTGAAGGACCCTGTTGGACATCCTCTGCTTGTTCTTCAATCTCGCTGAAAATCTTTGCGATGATGTCAGATATTTCAGACCCTAGCTTCATTCCATGATCTTTCCTAGTGGGTTCACTAGACTGTATTGGTGCAGCAACCTTGGGTATCCATACCTTCCTCTTTGAAGATGATGTCTCAGGACAAAGTGTCCTAGTAGAGACATCGGTATATTGAGGAGAAATATGCTCCCCACGATGTAGACCAAATATAGTATCAGGTAACCTCTTTTTCTTTTCCTTTTTAGGAATATCTTTGTGATGTGTTCTTGGGAGGATTCTCGAACCAAGTCTTGACTTTACCGGTCAACGGCCTGTGGTCCTAGTAGTGGTGGAATCTGTAGTAACAGCGATAGTGTCAACCCTGTTTCCTAGGTGGAACCAAATAGGAATGCGAGCGGGCAGATTTTCATTTGACCTTTNCAGTCTTGACTTTACCGGTCGACGGCCTGTGGTCCTAGTAGTGGTGGAATCTGTAGTAACAACGATAGTGTCAACCCTGTTTCCTAGGTGGAACCAAATAGGAATGCGAGCGGGCAGATTTTCATTTGACCTTTGTTTGGTGGACTTGATGTCCCTTAAAATCTCTTCCTTCATTTGAAGGGATATTGCATGTCCCACTCGTTTGAGTAACTCACGTACTAAACAACCCTCTTTGACAGCTAGTCTCTAAAAAATTGAGTTGACTTGAGTGACAGGGGTAGACTTCTTTTTCCCTCTATCCTATCAATGAAGTGATGGTAATGCAGCAGCAATATTCTAGACACTCTCGTGTCTGTTGGTGTCCACTAGAGGATGAAATCAGCTTCCTTGCAGTAGTGGATATATTTCTGGTAGTTCAAATTCCTCTTGGTGAGGCTCTTCCTTGACGGGTGTTTTCTCAGATGCCTGAGCTTTAGCAGCTTTCCAAATCCTCCTGTTGCGATTTTTTTTTGAGTTCGAGTTAGCGGTGCAGTCTTTGAACTTGATCCAACTTCAAACACTGAAGGTTGGGCAGCTAATTCTTCTGTTGGATCCTCAACAATCATTATTTATTTTCCTTTAGTAGCGGGAACAACAGACTTGGTGGGTGACACGATGGCAGTTATCTTGTATTTCTTGAAGGAAGGGAAGTCCTAAAGACAGTTCAGGTCAAATTCAATAGACGGCTACTAAATTTTCAGAGTGGCGACTTTCATTACGACGAACGGAGCCTTCCCGAGGATAACCTTGAGGTCTTCAAATCCGGCTCTGAACGTAATGGCGGGAGCAACGTTGCTGGCTTCATGGCTTGTTGGCAAGTTGCACGAAAAAGTCAACATTGGCTAGGCCATCGCAACAGCTTTAGAATAGAAAGTTTTGGGGTTAGCTATATTGCCAAAACTTTGTAATCTTTAGTGCAAGCACTGAAAAGTTACAGAGGTTGGTCTAGAGACCGGGTAAGCTTTAGTTTGTGGAGATTTTAAAATTTTTAATAAAAATGTAATTTGAAAATAAAAAACTTTATTTATTTTAAAGTGCCTGTAGCACAACACGAATTTGATTTTCAAAATAACAAATCAAACTTAAAAGAGAGATGTGAAGTGTTTAGGACCCAGTGCGGGACCCATTTATCAATAAAAAATGCCCAGATGGAACTATTTCACTGACACACCTATTGGGGCCCGACCCCACATGAAGATTCAAAGAGTCCTTATGGCATCTTGAACCTCTCTATTCAAAGGTAATTTAATAGGTAATCCTGAAGTCCAAAGAGTTGACCGTACTTTCCTAAGGCAGAAATGGGTAAAGCATGCCAACGGAAGAAGGGTAATTTTGGTTCATAAGGGACATGAATGCATTACTGATGTATGAAAATAATTTTTTCTTGTTTAAATGTAGAGAAAAGCTTATTTCCTCGCAGAGTCGCCTTTAAATGCATGAAGCTGTCGTCACTATTTTGGTTTGAAGGAGTTGCCCGTAAGAAGTTGTTGGTCATCGAAATCGAAATCCCATCGCCCGCCTCTGAAGGACATTTTAATATTTAGAAAAATATGAAATTAAACTCACCCCATATTCTTCAAAGTTCAAATGAAAGAGTACTATACGTCAAATCTTGTATCTATTTTGAAGGATAAACACAAGACTTGAGGATCAGTCTCGATTAAATAAACTAAGAAATATATGACGTTCATTTTGTCTGCAAAACCATTTTATTTGTCGATAATNCTCAAATGAAAGAGTACTATACCTCAAATCTTGTATCTATCCTGAAGGATAAACACAAGACTTGAGGATGAGTCTCGATTAAATAAACTAAGAAATATATGACGTTCATTTTGTCTGCAAAACCATTTTATTTGTCGATAATTTCCCCTATTTAATATGAAGGATTAAATCAGTTTGATATTAAGCTGGGTTCGGACAAGCTTCCTATAAGGTCAAGCCCCTATAGTTAATTACATATTAAATGACCGAAGTCACCTAAGAAAACTCTCGACAAAAATTAAGAAATATTATCTTCAATAAATTCCAAGGAAAGGACTTTTCAACAAGATCGGACAAAGAGGTGTGAAAAGGAATTGATTTAAATTTGGAACATTTTGTTGTAGAGTCAAAAGGAGGAAGAACTAGGGGATGTCATAGATCCGAAAGAGAACCTCGGTGACTTCCCATCATATCCTATGGTTTTGCTTCGATTTTGAAGAGAAATATTTAGGTGTTTCATTTTGCCAATTTTATTAATTTAGGGCTTACATTTGTGTGAAGCAATCACACAAATAGCCTGGAAGATGTGAGGATTTAGGTTGTGAGAGACGCCAATCTTGGAATCCTAAGACGGGTTAGGGCTTAGATTGTACAGCAGAGTTGTACAAAGGCCTAAAGATGAGGTGAAGATTTCTGCTGCATAAGAATACAACCTCAAAATCCTATGGCTTGGTTGTTTAATTCTAAGGAATGAATTGGTTTAGCTGGTGAAGTCATGTCTTGCTGTTGAAGATGGTCGTGTTGTCCACTATGCTAGCTCCAAGCTCCTTGCCGTGATGAGTTTGAGTTTTCTAGGGTGTCAAGTTATGATGTCAGATCAAGTGGCCCTATGGTTGAAGTTCTTTAAATTTTAAGGGGGATCTTAAAGTTGATTAGAGCGACACTGGTTAGGATCCCACGGTTCCCTTTTTCCGGCACCACTATTTTCTATTGGATTCACTTACTCTAAATGAATTTACTAAACTCAACTTAATGAGCCGTGAGAAGCCTTGTTAGCAACCGTAGGTTACCTCCTCTGAGGGGTTTCGGATCATCCGATAGATATGACTTAATTTAGTTGAAATTGTAGTTTTTGTGATGTTTGTGATTAAATTTTGAGTTGTTTTATATTTTGAATGTNAGTAGTTTAAATTCCTCTTGGTGAGGCTCTTCCTCGACGGGTGTTTTCTCAGATGCCTGAGCTTTAGCAGCTTTTGAAATCCTCTTGTTGCGATTTATTTTTTGAGTTCGGGTTAGCGGTGCAGTCTTTGAACTTGATCCAACTTCAAACACTGAAGGTTGAGAGCTAATTCTTCTGTTGGATCCTCAACAATCATTATTTATTTTCCTTTAGTAGCGGGAACAGTAGACTTGGTGGGTGACACGATGGCAGTTATCTTGGATTTCTTGAAGGAAGGGAAGTCCTAAAGACAGTTCAGGTCAAATTCAACAGACGGCTACTTAATTTTCAGAGTGGCGACTTTCATTACGACGAACAGAGCCTTCCTGAGGATAACCTTGAGGTCTTCAAATCCGGCTCTGAACTTAATGGCGGGAGCAACGTTGCTGGCTTCATGGCTTGTTGGCAAGTTGCACGAAGAAGTCAACATTGGCTAGGCCATCGCAACAGCTTTAAAATAGAAAGTTTTGGGGTTAGCTATATTGCCAAAACTTTGTAATCTTTAGTGCAAGCACTGAAAATTTACAGAGGTTGGTCTAGAGACCGAATAAGCTTTAGTTTGTGGAGATTTTAAAATTTTTAATAAAAATGTAATTTGAAAATAAAAAACTTTATTTATTTTAAAGTGCCTGTAGCACAACACGAATTTGATTTTCAAAATAACAAATCAAACTTAAAAGAGAGATGTGAAGTGTTTAGGACCCAGTGCGGGACCCATTTATCAATAAAAAATGCCCAGATGGAACTATTTCACTAACACACCTATTGGGGCCCGACCCCACATGAAGATTCAAAGAGTCCTTATGGCATCTTGAACCTCTCTATTCAAAGGTAATTTAATAGGTAATCCTGAAGTCCAAAGAGTTGACCGTACTTTCCTAAGGCAGAAATGGGTAAAGCATGCCAACGGAAGAAGGGTAATTTTGGTTCATAAGGGACATGAATGCATTACTGATGTATGAAAATAATTTTTTCTTGTTTAAATGTAGAGAAAAGCTTATTTCCTCGCAGAGTCGCCTTTAAATGCATGAAGCTGTCGTCACTATTTTGGTTTGAAGGAGTTGCCCGTAAGAAGTTGTTGGTCATCGAAATCGAAATCCCATCGCCCGCCTCTGAAGGACATTTTAATATTTAGAAAAATATGAAATTAAACTCACCCCATATTCTTCAAAGTTCAAATGAAAGAGTACTATACGTCAAATCTTGTATCTATTTTGAAGGATAAACACAAGACTTGAGGATCAGTCTCGATTAAATAAACTAAGAAATATATGACGTTCATTTTGTCTGCAAAACCATTTTATTTGTCGATAATTTCCCCTATTTAATATGAAGGATTAAATTAGTTTGATATTAAGCTGGGTTCGGACAAGCTTCCTATAAGGTCAAGCCCCTATAGTTAATTACATATTAAATGACCGAAGTCACCTAAGAAAACTCTCGACAAAAATTAAGAAATATTATCTTCAATAAATTCCAAGGAAAGGACTTTTCAACAAGATCGGACAAAGAGGTGTGAAAAGGAATTGATTTAAATTTGGAACATTTTGTTGTAGAGTCAAAAGGAGGAAGAACTAGGGGATGTCATAGATCCGAAAGAGAACCTCGGTGACTTCCCATCATATCCTATGGTTTTGCTTCGATTTTGAAGAGAAATATTTAGGTGTTTCATTTTGCCAATTTTATTAATTTAGGGCTTACATTTGTGTGAAGCAATCACACAAATAGCCTGGAAGATGTGAGGATTTAGGTTGTGAGAGACGCCAATCTTGGAATCCTAAGACGGGTTAGGGCTTAGATTGTACAGCAGAGTTGTACAAAGGCCTAAAGATGAGGTGAAGATTTCTGCTGCATAAGAATACAACCTCAAAATCCTATGGCTTGGTTGTTTAATTCTAAGGAATGAATTGGTTTAGCTGGTGAAGTCATGTCTTGCTGTTGAAGATGGTCGTGTTGTCCACTATGCTAGCTCCAAGCTCCTTGCCGTGATGAGTTTGAGTTTTCTAGGGTGTCAAGTTATGATGTCAAATCAAGTGGCCNACAGCTCCAAAACTCCACACGGCGCGCTCCCATTTGACGCCGCTATCCACTTCAGCGCTGACTCGGCCCGCGGTTTGCATAAGGAAGCGTTGTCCGGCTTCATCTTGACCATTCATTCGATACATGCTCGATCGAATGACGCTCCGCCAATGTCCCCAATGGCCTAGCTCGAGAATCGTCCATCTTTAAGGCTTGATATCTTCCTCATTTCTTAACCAAATTGAATGAATTTTTTTTTTAAAATGCTCGTCTAGACTAGAGGAACATATCTATACAGTTAAGATGTCATGAAATTAAGCCTAAGAAAAAAGAGAATAAAAAGAGTCTCAAGGTGAGGAGGAGTTCAATACATTTGCTCTGAGAATAGAAGCTTAAATCAGAGATGCTTGCCATGTTTGTTGGAGTCCAAGGAGGCCAAGGATTGAGCCTTTTGCTGTGGTGTAATGTCTAGGTATGACTTTGACCAAGCTCAATTTCAGATGTTGATCAAAGTCTATACTAGGGGCTCTGTGGAAGAGAGATTTGATGGGGCTTTTTCTTCTTTTAGTGTTGTGAAGGTGTGGGTACAAGTAATTTAAGTTTGGCGGACAGTGGAGGTGGATTGAGCTCTGTCCGGGTTTTAGACAGAAGTTTGAGCTCAAAATTGAGCTTCTATGGTGGGAATCAGTGGGGGAAGATGGTTGGATTGCACTGAGGAGGTCTCAAAGAAGCTCTGTGAGTGATTTGGGAAGCTCTCTCTCTGAGAACATTTCAGCACCACGTCCATGGCCGTGGAGGTGGCTTTTATAAAAATGGCTAAGGGGTGTCTATCATAGCCAATTGGGAGTGTAATGTGGTGCTTAGGTGGAGGGCATAGAGGCTCGAACATCTCATTTGGGTGAGGTGGCCTCTAAGCTTGTATTGGGACAAGTTTAAGAGGGGGTGACCCTTGGTTTTGGCTTCTCCGACGACTAGGCCGGCCGGCCATAGCAAGGGGAGGTGGCTAGGAGCTCAAGAAACCCAGGGGATTATGTAACAGCAATTTAATGGGCTGAGGCTTTATTTTGGCAAAAAGAATCTTAAGTTTAATAAATTATGGCATGAAATCTTAGGTGGGTTTTGGCTCAATCTTAGGGTCCAACTAATGGTTTTGGAGTCATTAATTTGGTTGCTTTGGGGTGGTTAGGCCACATTTAGTGCACGGGTCCAAGTGGGTGCAANCGTTAGGTGGGTTTTGGCTCAATCTTAGGGTCCAACTAATGGTTTTGGAGTCATTAATTTGGTTGCTTTGGGGTNGGCTTGCCATGTTTGTTGGAGTCCAAGGAGGCCAGGGATTGAGCCTTTTGTTGTGGTGTAATGTCTAGGTATGAATTTGACCAAGCTCAATTTCAGATGTTGATCAAAGTCTATACTAGGGGCTCTGTGGAAGAGAGATTTGATGGGGCTTTTTCTTCTTTTAGTGTTGTGAAGGTGTGGGTACAAGTAATTTAAGTTTGGCGGACAGTGGAGGTGGATTGAGCTCTGTCCAGGTTTTAGACAGAAGTTTGAGCTCAAAATTGAGCTTCTACGGTGGGAATCAGTGGGGGAAGATGGTTGGATTGCACTGAGGAGGTCTCAAAGAAGCTCTGTGAGTGATTTGGGAAGCTCTCTCTCTGAGAANATCCAATTGATGGACATTTGAGTTGAATTTGGGTAAATTTGGGCCTTTAAAGGAAAATTTGGGGGTCTTGGTCAAAGATGGTTAGATTGGCAAAATTGGGTCATGTGGTAGTTGAGAAAAATGAAATTGGAAATATTTAGAATATTTTGGGAATTTTTGGGGTTTTTTGGAATTTTTTGGATTTTGGGATAAGGAAGGGCATTTTGGTAATTTGGCAATTTTATTTTGTGATTTTGGGTACTTTGGGTATTTTCAAAAGGTTTTAAATGATTTTTGATCAAAATTGGGTATTTTGGGTAAATTTTGGAATTTTAGCCAAATTTAGAGTCCCTAGGATTCTAAGGTAATTTAGGGGAGTTTAGGGCAAAAAGCTAAGTTGGGCATTTTGGTAGAGTTGGGGTGCCAACCACCATAAATAAGCCATGGACCAATGAAAAACCCATTTGGGTCCTCTATGTATTGGTCTTAGCTAAACCCTAGCCTAGGGCCAGTGGGTTTAGAGGACCATCTTCATGAGTATCTCAAAAGATTAAGGGATCAGAGTCAAGAAAATTTTGGGTTTGCATTTATGAGTGATTGTGAGTGAAGTGAGTTCCTTAGCTCTAGACCAACACCCAGGGTCAACCATATGGTCCAAAAATCATATAGGAACTCTTCTTGAGCTCACCCATAGTGACCCCACCTACTAAGTGCTAGAGGTTATGACCAAAATGTAGAAACTTCAAGTTGAGTAAAGAGGAGTTTAGAATGGTGAGGGTGCCTTTTTCTAGTTCTCTAAGAATAGTCAATATGAAAGTCCTATGGTAGACCCTAGGCTACTAAATAGAAAGATTAGACCTCAACCAAAAGTGAGGTCAGCAGACGGCTCTGAACTCACACGCGACACTCCGCCATTTGATGCCAACATCCACCTCAACTGCCACACTTTTTACCTTTTCGCACAAGGGTTATTTGAACTCGATCTTCTCCGTCCATCAAATAAATGCGTGATCGGACGACTCCCCATTATCATCCCCAAATGACCTAACCTGAGAACTGTTCACACTAAAACATTAAGATCTTCATCTAGACTCAACCAAACTGCATGGAGTTTATTTCTAAACCTTCATCTACTCTAGAAGAGCATAACTATATGACTTATATGGTATAAAATACAGTAAAGACGTATGAAGAATCAAAATAGGTTCAGAGTGGTTCAATACGTTTGTCTGAGAGGGGAGGCCTCAATCAGATGGTTTTGGTAGCTTCGATTGGGTCCAACGAACCTCTAGATGAAGCCCTAGTTCCTTGTGAATTGTCTAGATATAGTTTCGACCAAGCTCGATTTCAGGTGTTGGTCTAGAGCTATGTTAGGGGCTGCTTGGGATGGGGCATTTGTGGGGGATCAACTCCTCTCATTGTGGTGATAGTGTGGGCACAGTTAATTGGAGTTTGGTGGACTGTGGAGGTGTGAGGGAATATATCCTGGTTCAAACTGAATTTTTGAACTCAAAATTGAGCTCTCACAGTGGGAACCAGAGAGGAAAAGTGGTGGGACTAAGCTGTGGAGTTCTTGGAGAGTGTCTGGAAGTAAAGGGGTTTGGGTTAGGCTAGCCTGATATTGAGCCCAATTAATTGATCAATTTTGTGTGGGTGATTGTCATTCGAGGTTTAGAGTGGAATTGGAGTGGTTTTATATTGATTTGGTGGGTCAATTTGAAAGAATTTAGGCATTTAGTCAATTTCGAGAGGTTGGGTTAGACTTGGGTTTAGGTTGGGCTAAGGTTGGGCTAAGTTCAAATTGAGAGTTCAAAAGGGTCTTGGGGAATGTCATGAAGAGTTTTCAACATTAATTGTGTGCCAATTTTGGGGTTAGGACATTCAATTTGGTGGGATTTGGGCACATGGCTAAATTGGGGCAAATTTGGGGATTGTAGATTTGGGTTAAAATTAAACTCAAATATGGGTCCATTGGACCTTGATTTGTTTTAAATTAAGATTGATCATGATGAATTTGAATTTATAGTTGAAATTGGGGCGAATTGGGATGAAATTGATGGACATTTTCGATGAATTTGGAGAAATTGGGCCTTCAAAGGCAATTTGGGGCTTTTGGTCAAAGTTGGTAAATTTGATCTAATTGGGTTTAATTGTAGGGTTCAAATTAGTTTTGGAGTCATTTGAAATGATTTTGAAAAATTTTGGGTCATCAAGGGTATTTTTGTAATTTTGGCCAATTTGGGGGTATTTTGGGTATTTTGACAAATTTGGGAGGTTTTGAGCAATTTGGGTAGTTTCAAATGTTTTGAGATAAATTTTGGATGAATTTGGGTAATTTTGGAAATTTTGGTCAAATTTGAGATTTGGGGGTGTTTTGGTAAATTGGGTAGATTTGGGGACAAAAGATAAAGTTTGGTGTTTTAGTGAAAGTGAGATGTTACCCACCCTATTTGAGTCATGGACTAATGGAATCCTCTACTTTGGGTCATTTATGTACTGGTCTGAGCTAAACTCTAGCCTAGGGCTAGTGGGTCTAGGGGACCATCTACATGAGTTTCCCAAAGAGTTAAGGGGTGAAAGCCAACAAGTTTGGATTTAGTTTTGTGAGTGGGATGTGAGTGAAAGTGAGTGTAAGTCGGTGAACTAGCTCTAGACCAGCACCCATGGTCAATCCTAAGGCCAAGCAGTCTTATGGCGTTGCCCCTTGAGCTCCCCCTTATTGACCCCACCTACTAAGTGCTAGAGGTTAGGACCAACATGTTTAGAATTTCTAATGCTGGGGGTTCCTTTTCTAGTCATCTAGGAATAGTTAACAGGAAAGTCCTATGGCTAGATCCTAGGCTACTAAAGAGGAAACTATACCTCAACAAAAAGTGAGGTCAACACCAGTAAGCTTTGTGTTCTAATTTAATCGTTAAATGACAAGCTTTTCCAAATATGAGTTTATATGGTGCAAATCCTATAAGAGTTTTGTAAGCAATCCTATAAGCCCAAATTGCATTATCAAGTCTAGCAAACCAATCTCTTCTATTAGAGTTTATAGTCTTTTCCAATATTCTTTTACTCTCTTAATTGGATACTTTTGCTAAACCACTAGTCTAAGAGTGATAAGCTATGAAAATTCAATGTTTGATCCCATACTTTTGAGTTATTATTTTAATTATTCTCTTCTTAAAATAACTTCCCCCATCTGTAGTGATTGCTCTTAGCATTCTAAATCTTATAAAAATATTTTTCGTCAAAAATTTTGCAACACCTTTAGTATCACAGCAGGGTAGAACAACTGCTTCAATACATTTAGAAAAAAAATCAACAACTATTGAAATATAGATTTTTCCAAAAGATTGTATAAAATGTCCCATAAAATCAAACCCCAAACATAAAAAATTGTAACTTCCAGAGTAAAATTCATTTCTTCTAGAAATATTGCTTACTCTTTGACATCTCTCACATTTTTTTATATAATAATTAACATCTATAAATAGTGTAGGCCAATAAAATCCAGATTGCAAAATTTTAAATGCAATTTTGCCAACCCCAAAATGTCCCCCAAAATCCGATTTATGACATTTTTGTATAATTCCTTGGGCTTCTTCAATTGTTACACATATTTTAATAATTAAGTCCTTAAATTTTTTATATAAATAAGGGTCATCCCAAAAATAATATTTAGAATCATTAAATAACTTTTTAGTTTGATGGCTATCTAATACGTAGGGTAAAATGTTACTAACTAAATGGTTAACTATATCAACATACCACCGAACTTGCCATTCATTTATTTCATATAATTGTTTATAAAAAAAAATTTCATTAATTTAATCATTAAAGTTGTCATTTTACTTTTCAAGCCTTGATAAATTATCCCTTCCTATCCACAACTTGAAAATTAAGACTTTTGCATCAGAAAGACCCGTCTAACTAATTGCGATTTTCCATCCTTCTTCAACATTAAATACTTTATAGCAGAATAATTCATATGTACAATACATTTGGTTCCAATAAGATAAGGTCTGAAGTTAAAAAAACATATAATATTTATAATNTTAGAAATATTGCTTACTCTTTGACATATCTAGCATTTTTTTTATATAATAATTAACATCTATAAATAGTGTAGGCCAATAAAATCCAGATTGCAAAATTTTAAATGCAATTTTGCCAACCCTAAAATGTCCCCCAAAATCTGATTTATGACATTTTTGTATAATTCCTTGGGTTTCTTCAATTGTTACACATATTTTAATAATTAAGTCATTNCTAGAAATATTGCTTACTCTTTGACATCTCTAACATTTTTTTATATAATAATTAACATCTATAAATAGTGTAGGCCAATAAAATCCAGATTACAAAATTTTAAATGCAATTTTGCCAACCCTAAAATGTCCCCCAAAATTTGATTTATGACATTTTTGTATAATTCCTTGGGTTTCTTCAATTGTTACACATATTTTAATAATTAAGTCATTAAATTTTCTATATAAATAAGGGTTATCCCAAAAATAATATTTAGAATCATTAAATACCTTTTTAGTTTGATGGCTATCTAATACCTAGGGTAAATTGTTACTAACTAAATGGTTAACTATATCAACATACCACCGAACTTGCCATTCATTAATTTCATATAATTTTTTATCAAGAAAATTTTCATTAATTTAATCATCAAAGTTGTCATTTTACTTTTCAAGCCTTGATAAATTATCCCTTCCTATCCACAACTTAAAAATTAAAATTTTTGCATCAGAAAGACCCGTCTAACTAATTGTGATTTTCCATCCTTCTTCAACATTAAATNGTTTATCAAGAAAATTTTCATTAATTTAATCATTAAAGTTGTCATTTTACTTTTCAAGCTTTGATAAATTATCCCTTCCTATCCACAACTTGAAAATTAAAATTTTTGCATCAGAAAGACCCGTCTAACTAATTGTGATTTTCCATCCTTCTTCAACATTAAATACTTTATAGCAGAATGATTCATATGTACAATACATTTGGTTCCAATAAGATAAGGTCTGAAGTTAAAAAAACATATAATATTTCTAATAATTCATTTTCAGTAGTAGTGTAATTAATTTGAGCTTCATTAAGGATTTTATTAGCATATTATATCACTTTAAAAATTTTATCATATTTTTGCCGTAAAATAACCTTATAGCATAATCATTGGCATCGCACATTAATTGAAAATGTTTTGTTCAATCAGGTGAAATAATAAAANGTATAATATTTCTAATAATTCATTTTCAGTAGTAGTGTAATTAATTTGAGCTTCATTAAAGATTTTATTAGCATAGTATATCACTTTAAAAACTTTATCATATTTTTGCCCTAAAACAACCTTATAGCATAATCATTGGCACCGCACATTAATTGAAAATGTTTTGTTCAATCAGGTGAAATAATAAAAGGTGCAGTGATTAATTTTTCTTTTANGCATAATCATTGGCATCGCACATTAATTGAAAATGTTTTGTTCAATCAGGTGAAATAATAAAAGGTGCACTGATTAATTTTTCTTTTAATAAATTATAAAATTTAAGGCATTCTCATTAAAATCAAAATTAGTATCTTTTTTCCAGAAGTTGACATAAAGGCTTGGAAATTTTAGAAAAGTCTTTAAGATAGCGCCTATAGAAACCAGCATATCCCAGAAAACTTCTAATTTCTCTAACATTAGTAGGAGGTGGTAATACAACAATGACTTAAATTTTTGTTGGGTCTACCTCCATGCTTTTCTCGGAAATATTATGTCCCAACATAATTCCTCCTGCAACCATAAATTGACATTTTTTCAAATTAATAAAAATATTTGTTTCTTCAAAGCATTTTAGAAAATTTATCAAATGATCTAAACATGAGTTGAAAGAAGTTCCAAAATTNCAAGTCTTTAAGAAAACGCCTATAGAAACTAGCATATCCCAGAAAACTTCTAATTTCTCTAACATTAGTAGGAGGTGGTAATGCAACAATGACTTAAGTTTTTGTTTGGTCTACCTCCATGCTTTTCTCGGAAATATTATGTCCCAACACAATTCCTCCTGCAACCATAAATTTACATTTTTTCCAATTAAGAAAAAAGTTTGTTTCTTCAAAGCATTTTAGAAAATTTATCAAATGATCTAAACATGAGTTGAAAGAAGTTCCAAAATTTGAGAAATCATCCATCAGAAACTCAATTCCTTTCTAAATTAAATCACAAAAAATTTACATCATACATCTTTGAAAAGTTGTAGTTGCATTATATAATCTAAATGACATTCTCCTTAAAGCAAAATATTTCATAAGGACTAATAAAGATTGTCTTCTCTTGATCCTCAGAAGCAATAAATATTTGGTGGTATCCATAATATCCTTCCAAGAAGAAAAAATAACAGTACTCAGCTAATCTATCCAACATTTGATCTAGAAAAGGTAGAAGACAATAATCTTTCCTGGTGGCTGCAGTTAAATTTTTATAATCAGAACAGATTCGCCGTCCATTGACTTGTCTTGTATGAATTAATTCATTCTTTTTATTTGCAACCACAGTCACTCCCCCTTTATTAAGAAGACAGTGAATAGGACTAACCCATGAACTATCTAATTGGATAAATAATTTCAACATCCAACAACTTTAAAATTTCTTTCTTAACAACACCATTCACTATATGATTTAAACTTCTTTGAGGATTAATTCTAGGCTCATAATTATCATCTATTAAAATTATGTGCAAATAAATTGAAGGACTGATTCCTTTAATATCAGCTAATGTCCAACCAAAGGCTTTCTTATGATTTTTTAATGTCTGCAATAATTTTTCTTCTTGTTTTGTAGTTAGGTCGAGGATATAATAACATGTAATGTAGATGAGTTCCTAAAAAATGCATACTTTAAATGAGTAGGTAAAACCTTCATCTCAAGTTCAAGAGATTTTTCAATAGGTGGTATCAGAGGTTACTATTTTTAGTAATATCTAAAATTTCAAATTCTTCACAAACATAATTTAATTCCTTAGTATTTTTCTCATTTGATCCATTTTTAAAATCACTTTCAATTTCATTTTCTAACTCTTTTTTTACAAGGTTACTTCATCTTTTTGATCTGATATGACTTCACATCTTTCTTGAAATTGATTAATAATCATATCATCAATTATATTTATTCTATAACATTTACTATCTTTTCCTTTATTAGGATATTTCATTTATTTGAGTACATTAAATTTTACTTCTCGATCATTAACTCTCATGGTTAATTCTCTTTTTTTCACATCTATCATTGCAAGTCCAGTAGATAGGAAAGATATACCTAAAATAATAAAAAAATCAAATTTCTTTATCTTCTTATATATCTAACACAATGAAATCAACAAGGAAGATAAATTTATCCACTTTAACCGGAACATCTTCTGTAACCCCTTTAAGATAAGTGATAGATCGATCAGCTAACTGTAAGGTTGCATAACTGGGAGAAATATCTCTTAAATCTAATCTTCTAAATATAGATAATCGCATCAGATTAATGTTCTCTCTCTAATCACAAAAAGCTTTTCCATAAATTTTTTCTCCAATTACCGAAGGTATGTCAGGATCTTTGAGTTTTTTAGGAAGCTTTCTTGGAATTATTTCACTGCACTCTTCAATAAGTGCAACGGTCTCATAATCTGCAAACTTCCTGCTTTTTTTATTTAAAGTTTCTTTCATAAGCATAGCAAAACTTGACATTTATTCTAAAGCTTCTACAAAAGGAATATTAACTATAAGCTTTTTAAATATCTCAAAAAATTTTGAAAAGTGATGATCAAATTTTTGTTGTCTATGTCTTTGAGGAAAAGGAGGTGGTGGTCTTTCTAAATTATTCTTAGTTGGAGAAACAACTGTTTCCCTCTCCTTAGGAATACTTTCTTCAGGTTTTCAATTTCTTTATCTTTTTTCTCAACATCAATTTCATTTTGAACACCGACATATGATTACTTTCTACTTCTTAGTTGGACAGCTTCAACTTGCTCTTGCTCTTTACTTTTATCTTTCTGATTGATCTAAACTTTACTAGGAAGTATTCCCTGAGATATATTGCTAAATGCGTTAGCAATTTGTCCCAGTTAATTCTCTAAGTTTTGAATAACAGCACTTTGACTTTGTAATTGATTAACCATTTGTAACACAACTTCTTATATAGATAAATTCTTCTACTTAACTTGTTGATTCTGTTAAATCCAAGAGGATACGTTGGCCTAAAGTTAGAATTACCTTGATTGTTCCATTTTTCCAATAAGTTTACTTAATTGTTCCCCCATCGTTGACTTCCATCTTTAGAATTGTTATTCTTGTTAAAATTAGAATGGTTTTTCCAACTTGGGTTGTAATAATTAGAATATGGGTTATTGGGTCTATTTATAACATTTATAGTTTCTAATGAAATTTGATAATCAAGCATTTGAGATAATGACTTTTCTTCAATCAAATGAGGCGTTTGAGAAAGATTCACTCCAATTAGGTTTATTTTCTTAGATAATGCAGCAACTTGAGAAGAAACCACTGAAATAACATCATTATCATGAATACTCGCTACTTTCTTAGGATTGCCACTTTGAGAAGGCTATTGAAAATTATTTGTAATCATTTCTTCAATTAAAGCATATGCTTCATCAAATGGTTTAGACATTAATGAACCACCGGTAGCAACATCTATGATAGATCTATGGGATCCTACTAAACCATTATAGAAAATTTGAATGATTAACCAGTCTATTAAAGCATGATGTAAACACTTTCTAAGAAGCTCCTTAAATTTTTCTCAAGCTTCATAAATTGACTCCCCTTCATATTGAGTAAAAGAAATAATGTCATTTCTATGCTTAGCAGTTTTTGAAGGTAGAAACTACTTAGGATCCGTTTGGAGCAACTTATTTAGTGCAGTGGCATTTTGAAATCACACTTGGCCTGTTTGGGTAAACCACGTTTTGACAGCTTATGCGTTTGAAAATGTTGAAAGCAGCATTTTCAGACTGCACCTAGATAGGTGCGGTGACAGCTTTCTGACAACGGTCACCCCTCCACCAATGCATCTGCAGCTTCTACATCTGACACACAACATGGGGAGATCTTCATATGTGTTGTGGATTTCTCTATCAGGATGGAAGCCCACTTCTCTCATATGTGTTCGGAGCTACAGGTCAACATGGTGGCCAAGTTGATGGCTAAGTTGGATTCCCTTTGGTAGTGAATGCACGATCTTGAAAAGACAGCGATAGCATTGGAGGAGGAGGAGGAAGCGGAGGAGGACGATAAGAATGATGCTGACGAGATAAAGGAGGATGATTATAAGGGTTTATTATTCTTTTTTCATGTTTATGTAAATCTGGACATAGATTTTTTCTATGAACGGTGATGTACATATTTTAGAGTAAATGCATTTTTATTATTTCATTGTTCAATTGCATAAATTACTATTTGATAGCTTTGTTATTTCATTAGATACTTGGAATTGTATAATAATTATTGTGACAGTAAATGTTGTAATGTAAACACAAAATAAAGAATTTCTTTATTTTTTTAGTGCTACAAGTTTCTGACGGCTTTCCATCAATTTAGCAAAGGTTCCAAACTTATACGTAGGCAAAACTGACGGCTAGCTGATGGACATTTTGACCGACGCTTAAGCGACACAAAACCGATGGCTCAAGATGTGTCATACAAAAAATGATGGGTGCGATACTTTTTCAATAGTTAACCCATCGATTATAAATAATGATGCCAAAATGATGCTTAACTGGCACTTTTTACTTTCATCAAAACACTGATAGATGCGACAATTTTCCGACATTTAACCCAATGCATAAACGGCGTATAACTGAAAGTTTTGCTTCTTAAAAAAACAAACGAGCGTGACACTTTTCTGACGTATATGTCATCACACTTACCGGCAGAAGAACTTTTAATTATACTAACCGACTATTACCTACGACTCATTTTTCTGGAAAAAAAAAAGCTACGACTTTAAATTATCAAATAGCTATCAATAAATTTATAGGATAGAATATCAATCACTTTTGGAATTATTGACAATCATTTTGCCCAAGAGTTTTCGATAATACTAAAAGTGATGATTTTTCTTATCATAACTGATGTTTGGCTGTTGAAAAAATTGTAAATTTTTTTAGTGAATTATTATTGTTCATGTTACGTTCTGTTATTCACTAGTGGTTTATTTTAAGTTTTAATCATTTTATGATTTTTTAAGTTGATGACTTCGATATTATTTTACCTTTTTATGACTTTTAATAACCTTCACTTTTTTAAAGTATTTTCTTTTTTTTTTAATTTGAATCTTACTAGGATTGTATTTAATAGGATTTTCTTATAATTGATTTGATTTTATTACTTGGATTTTCTTTATGACGACCCGGATTAAGATCCAACCATTCTATCATCTCAAGGTTGGCATGCTTCGTAACAAGTAGCCGGACGAGTCATTGTTAGCAATCATGGGTTACCGTATCCAAGACATCCATTTAGATAGTGGTTAATTTTGTTAATTTTATGTTTAAGTTTTGATGGATTTTAGGATTTTCCTTAATCTCTTATGGCTTTGCAACATTTACTTCCTTTAAACTTAGATTCACTTATTAAATTCATTATGGCCTGTTTGACCTTTAATTTAATGTTATATTTAAGTTCATCTTGCTTTATTTGATTACTTGGTGATACTTTGGTTTGCTTATGTGTCTTGGCCCGTCGGTTTGTTTCCTTTTATTTAGGGTTTTCTTAAGTTTTATAGTTCATGATGAATATGTTAATAAGTTTATCTTTTTGTCCTAAGTATTTAAAAAGTGGAGTACTATATATATGGAAATAATAAAATTTAAGCGAAGCAATAAAAATTTTTGGTATTTGTGTAAATCCCACTTTAATTTATTAACATCACAAATATGATTCAAGTAGGGGCGAGACTCAATAAGAATTAGTGACCCAACAAACGTTATTTCAATCTTCTAAATACAATGCCTCGAAACAGTAGGTAACATATTTCCAACACGTAGAACGAAACATCAATATCCAAACACAACAATGCGATCAAAGAAAAACTAAATACTAAAATACACGTACAAATTACAGATACCGGAACAATACTGAATTCCAAAACAACACCACCGTAATCGTATCCAAATGAATAAAATCAAAGGAATATACTGTTTGTCTCATGCTTCAGCTGTCATGGACTTTCGCTTGCAGGTGGTGGTGCAAAAGACGGAATGGATGGGATTGATGGAACATTGGGAATACTGAAAGGANAGAAACAGTCGGCAACATATTTCCAACACGTAGAACGAAACAACTATATCCAAACACAACAATGCGATCAAAGAAAAACTAATTACTAAAATACACGTACAATTTGCAGATACCGGAACAATACTGAATTCCAAAACAACAGCACCGTAATCGTATCCAAGTGAATAAAATCCAAAGAATATACTGTTTGTCTCATGCTTCAGCTATCATGGGATTTCGCTTGCAGCTGGTGGTGCAAAAGACGGAATGGATGGGATTGATGGAACATTGGGAATACTGAATGGAAGTCCAGATGGAATTGGAGGGAATGATATTGGTTGAATGTTGGGAATGGTTGGAAATGGAGGCAAAGCAAGCTTAGGAAGNAGCATCCAAGACATCCTTTTAGATAGTGGTTAATTTTGTTAATTTTATGTTTAAGTTTTGACAGATTTTAGGATTTTCCTTAATTTTGGACGGCTTTGCAACATTTACTTCCTTTTAACTTAGATTCACTTATTAAATTCATTATGGTCTGTTTAAGCTTTAATTTAATGTTATATTAAGTTCATCTTGCTTTATTTGATTACTTGGTGATACTTTAGTTTGCTCAGGTGTCTTGGCCCGTTGGTTTGTTTCCTTTTATTTAGGGTTTTCTTAAGTTTTATAGTTCATGATGAATATGTTAATAAGTTTATCATTTTTGTCCCAAGTATATAAAAAGTGGAGTATTATATGTATGGAAATAATAAAATTTAAGCGAAGCAATAAAAATGTGTGCTATTTGTGTAAATCCCACTTTGATTTATTAACATCACAAATATGATTCGAGAAGGGGCGAGACTCAATAAGAATTAGTGACCAAACAAACGATATTTCAATCTTCTAAATACAATGCGTAGAAAAAATAGGTAACATATTTCCAACACGTAGAACGAAACACCAAAATCCAAACACAACAATGCGATCAAAGAAAAACTAAAAACTAAAATACACGTACAATTTACAGATACCGACACAATACTGGATTCCAAAACAACACCACCGTAATCGTATCCAAGTGAATAAAATCAAAAGAATAAACTGTTTGTCTCAAGCTTCAGCTATCATGGGCTTTCGCTTGCAGGCGGTGGTGCAAAAGACGGAATGGATGGGATTGATGGAACATTGGGAATACTGAATTGAATTCCTGCTGGAATTGGAGGGAATGATATTGGTTGAATGTTGGGAATGGTTGGAAATGGAGGCAAAGCAAGCTTAGGANGAATTCCAGCTGGAATTGGAGGGAATGATATTGGTTGAATGTTGGGAATGGTTGGAAATGGAGGCAAAGCAAGCTTAGGAAGAGCAGGTACGAGGGGCAGCGGCGGCAACGTTGTAGGTTGCGGGATAGACGGAAGAGATGGCTGTGATGGCAGCGTTGGAATCGACGGTGAATTTGGTTGTGGTGGCAGCGTTGGAATCGGTGGTGACTCGGGATTCGTCGCGTCGAGGAGAAGACGTCCACCTTGGCATAGGGAGCTTTCGAGCAAAACAAGTGCTATGAAAAGGTAGAAGAAATGATTTACGTGGGCCATGGAGGCGGTGGGAGAGGAATAGGAGTGAAGAATTGTTATTTGCCTGCTATGTGGTTGATGACAATATACAAGGACGGTCGTGTGCTATTTATTGGAGATGAAAGAACGAGATGATGCTTTTGGGGTGTTCTTTGGTCGTAAGTTAGGTTGTTAAATATCAAACAGAGATGAATAAAAAGACGTATTTACTTTAACCTTCGAAGTATGGGGTTTTAAATTTCTCATTTATCTGTCATTGTTGGTTCACCTTCCCATCGTCTGCTTCATTTTTAGGAAAACGTGTGTTCTCATCTCGTCACTATACGGAGATGTTGGAATTTTTTATTGCCAGGTCGAGATTACACATCAATTTTTATTTTTAATAGTGGAGGGGTGGCAGGAGGGCCGATATACTTCAAGGTTGGGCCTAGGAGGATTTATATTTTTATTTATTTTCCTTGAAAAGTTTCATTGATTATGATCTGTGTTCATTCGGAGGTGAGATCTACTCAAATATAAATCTCAATGTTAAACTGGAGGGTGATAACAAATTCCGATCGGCTCTAGCTTCTTTGCTTGCATCAATTTTAGACAATTNTATCTTCCTATGCTTTCACCAGCGATAGGGCTCCAGCCAGGGCGACACCAGCGATGCCACCACCCGCCTCATCATCATCCCGTCGAAGATATCGCTACTGTGCATCGAACAATGTCGACAAAATCCATCACCGGCCCTTCCTCCCGCAGTATTTTTTTCTTCCCGTCAAAGCATCAGGACTCCTGCAATATCTTTCTTCCCAGCCAAAGCGTCAGGGGAAGTTGCGTTTTCGGCCGGTCATTTCTCCTGCAACATTTTTTTCTTCCTTGCCCAAGCGTCGGGGGGAGCTGTGTTTCCAGCCGACCATTTCTCCTGCGGTTGTCTCTTTCCCTGCAAAACTCAAAATTCAGCAAAGCATGAATCCAACAAATTCAGCCAAGCCTGAATCCAACAAATTCAACCAAGCCTGAATCTCTTTTCTACGCCGAAACATGTGAAAAACAAACTGAAAATTCAGTCAAGCCTGAATCTAGCAAATTCAATAATCCAAACGACCAATTTTTCTTCACTATTCAGCAAGTTAGGAATTATTAACACACATTCCAAACTTGAAGGGGAGTGTTAAAAATTATAATAGGAAATAATTTATTCCTGTAAGAAGTTATGAGGAATAAATTAGTTTCCTTAATATAAGGAGATATTTCTTTTCTTATTTTATATTTATTTCCTTAGATTAAGAATTATTAGGTTTTTTATTTTATGTTATTTCATATATCCCCTAATAGTTAATATAAATTAATTATTGTAGATATTATATGATATATCTTTCCTTTCATATCATTTTCTTTTTATCATTTTCCCTATTATAGAGTTCTTGTAAGGGTTATTTATACCCTCATTCATATCAATGAAATAATCAAGTATTCCGCATTATTTTGAGTATCCGCCAATTCTCAAAATTCTGAAATTTCAACTCAATTTACAAATACCGACATAATACTGGATTCCATAACAACACCACCGTAATCGTATGCCAGTAAATGAATAAATTCATAAGAATATACTGTTTGGCTCAAGCTTCAGCTATCACGGGCTTTCACTTGCAGGTGGTGGTGCAAAAGACGGAATGGATGGGATTGATGGAACATTGGGAATACTGAAAGTAATTCCAGCTGGAATTGGGGGGAATGATATAGGTTGAATGCGTCGGAAACGGAGGCAAAGCAAGCATAGGAAGAGCATGTACGGGGGGCAGCGGCGGCAATGTTGTAGGTTGCTTGATAGACGGCAGAGATGGCTGTGGTGGCAGCTTTGAAATCCGCGGTGAAGTTGGTTGTGGTGGCAGCGTTGGAATCGGTGGTGACTCGGGAGTCGTCGTGTCGAGGAGAAGACGTCCACCTTGGCATAGGGAGCTTTCGAGCAAAACGAGTGCTATGAAAAAGTAGAAGAAATGATTTACGTGGGCCATGGGGGCGGTGGGAGAGGAATAGGAGTGAAGAATTGTTATTTACCTGCTATGTGGTTGTTGACAATATACAAGGACGGTCGTGTGCTATTTATAGGAGATGAAAGAACGAGATGATGCTTTGGGGGTGTTCTTTGGTCGTAAGTTAGGTTGTTAAATATCAAACAGAGATGAATAAAAAGACGTATTTAATTGAACCTTTGAAGTATGGGGTTTTAAATTTCTCATTTATCTGTTATTGTTTGTTCACCTTCCCATCGTCTGCTTCATTTTTAGGAAAACGTGTGTTCTCATCTCATCACTATAGGAGATGTTGGAATTTTTTATTGCCATGTCGAGATTACACATCAATTTTTATTTTTAATAATGGAGGGGTGGCAGGAGGGCCGATATACTTCAAGGTTGGGCCTATAAGGATTTATATTTTTATTTATTTTCCTTGAAAAGTTTCATTGATTATGATCTGCGTTCATTCGGAGGTGAGATCTACTCGAATATAAATCTCAATGTTAAACTGGAGGGTGATAACAAATTCCGATCGGCTCTAGCTTCTTTGCTTGCATCAATTATAGACAATTATTAAAAGAATTATGAGTATATTTTGTTAAGATTATTAATATAGGTCATCTTAATTGCACCTAAAATTAAACAAATAGAAATGTAATTAAACGATAAAAATAAAATTTTAAAGATTTTTAATACACTGCCCTTTCATGCTGATAAAATTGTCCAATTCTAGCGGTGAAACCAAAATAAATTAAGCTAAATTAGTTAAGCATGACATATCTAGATGACACTTAAAAAATAAGCCTTATGGACCAAGCACGAATTTCATTACCTATTGGAGCTAGACAACAAGAGGGACGCTCAGGACCATCTGAACTCCAACCTTAAAGAATATAAAGTGAAAATGAATGTCCTTATGATATAAGCCCAATAATATCAAATGTCATCCAATCTTGACCCGAATGAGCCATAATCAAACCGTTGAAGCATAATTTAAGGTTTATGTTTTTAATTGGAAGATTAAATGATTTATTTGTTTTTCATGGTGGTTAAAAAAGAATATTGTGGCCATCATCATAAAATTCAAACATTACAAGTGTACTAAAATTTTTTTAAATATCTTATTGTTAAGAGAAGCACAAAGGATATCTTGATGGCATGAACCACACCACAAAAAAAGTGGTCCAATCTTGGTCCAAATGATCCCTAATCAAACAATTCAAGTATATGAAAACATAAGATACAAACTTGAAGAGTAAATGGTCTTTAAAAATTACATGCTTAGCATCTTGATGAAAAAAAGATTTGATGAGCCCAACATTATACGATTACAAAATTACCAATATACTCAAATATTTTTAAGAAATATCTTTATGGATTCTGGAGCCATCTGTTTAACCTCTCTTAAACAGAGGGGTTCTAGAATATCTTGGGTCTAATGTGGGTTGGAACCCTAATTGGTGTGGTAGGTTAAGAGCGTTAAGCGAAGTTCATCGAAGAGAGTTCGATGCGAGTCAAAGAACTCTCCAATTTCTGATTGAGTCCTATGCATGTTCTTTTTGTTTCTACTGCCCTACCTTCGGTCTGACTTGTCATAAGCAACTTAGAATATAATTTAACCCTCATAAATCTTCATTTAAACTCCAAATAAAAAACAAAGTTTGTCAAAATTCGACGGAAGGCTCAAAATTGCTAAGACAAAACAAAACTTATCCTTAAACTTGAAACATAAAATAAAACACAAAGTTCAAAATCAGAACTCATAAATTTCTAAAAAGATTGTCTTGTTCACAAGACAATTTCAAACTGAAATATTCAAATCATTGTCGGTCGCAAAATTGGCAATTGTCGGTCGCCGGAATAGATATCCCAATGCCCGGTTTTAAAAGATATTTAACTTTATATATATATATATATATATATATATATATATATATATATATATATACTCTCTCTTATACACATCTNAATTTTAGACAATTATTAAAAGAAATATGAGTATATTTTGTTAAGATTATTAATATAGGTCATCTTAATTGCACCTAAATTAAACAAATAGAAATGTAATTAAACGATAAAAAATAAAATTTTAAAGAATTTTAATACACTGCCCTTTCATGCTGATAAAATTGTCCAATTCTAACGGTGAAACCAAAATAAATTAAGCTAAATTAGTTAAACATGACATATCTAGATGACACTTAAAAAATAAGCCTTATGGACCAAGCACGAATTTCATTACATATTGGAGTTAGACAACAAGAGGGACGCTCAGGACCATCTGAACTCTAGTCTTAAAGAATATAAAGTGAAAATGAATGTCCTTATGATATAAGCCCAATAATATCAAATGTCGTCCAATCTTGACCCGAATGAGCCATAATCAAACCATTGAAGCATAATTTAAAGTTTATGTTTTTAATTGGAAGATTAAATGATTTATTTGTTTTCAATGGTGGTTAAAAAAGAATATTGTGGCCATCATCATAAAATTCGAACATTACAAGTGTACTAAAAATTTTTAAAAAATCTTATTGTTAAGAGAAGCACACAGGATATCTTGATGGCATGAGCCACACCACAAAAAAATGGTCCAATCTTGGTCCAAATGAGCCCTAATCAAACAATTCAATTATATTTGAAAACATAAGATACAAACTAGAGTAAATGATCTTTAAATATTACATGCTTAGCATCTTGATGAAAAAACAATTTGATGAGCCCAGCATTATACGATTACAAAATTACCAATATATTCAAATATTTTTAAGAAATATTTTTATGGATTCTGGAGCCATCTGTTTAACCTCTCTTAAACAGAGGGGTTCCAAAATATCTTGGGTCTGATGTGGGTTGGAACCCCAATTGGTGTGGTAGGTTAAGAGCGTTAAGCGAAGTTCATCGAAGAGAGTTTGATGTGAGTCAAAGAACACTCCAATTTCTAATTGAGTCCTATGCATGTTCTTTTCGTTTCTACTCCCCTAACTTTCGTCTGACTTGTCATAGGCAACTTAGATTATAATTTAACCCTCATAAATCTTCATTTAAACTCCAAATAAAAAACAAAGTTTGTCAAAATTCGACGCAAGGCTCGAAATTGCTATGATAAAACAAAACTTATCCTTAAACTTGAAACATAAAATAAAACACAAAGTTCAAAATCAGAACTTATAAATTTTTAAAAAGAATGTCTTGTTCACAACACAATTTCAAACTGAAATATTCAAATCAAATTCGGTCGCCAAATTGGCAATTGTCGGTTGTCGGAATAATTATCCCAATGCCCGGTTTTAAAAGATGTTTAACTTAATATATATATATACATATATATGAAAAAAAATATATTTCAATTTTTGAAAAATACAGGACAGAACTGATCTCATATCTGTAACAGTTTAAATGAATGAGCACAACACCGCAAGCAATATATCTACCTCAAAGGATAGATACACTATTTGATAGTGAAGCTCGATTAAATAAACTAATGAATTTATGACATCCGTTTTAGTCTGCGAAAAACCATTTTTTATGTTGACCGATAAGTTCCCCTATCTAAAATGAAGAATTAGACAAGGTTTATATTACACCAGGTTCATAAATTTTTCTATAAGGGCAAGCCCTTATAGTTAATTTCATTTTAGATAATGGAAGTCATCAAAGAAAACTCCCAATTTAGACCAGGAAATATTGTTTTCAATGAATTCAAAAGGATAGGACTTTTTAAATATCAGACAAAGAGGTGTCAAATGGAAATGACTCAAATTTGGAACTTTGATTTTATGATTCCATAGGGAGATAAACTAGGGGTTAGCATGGATTCCGAGGAGAACCTCAGAGACTTCCCAAACTATCATATGGTTTGGCTTCAATTTCGGAGATATATTACTAAATGTTTCATCTTGCCAATTACTATTATTTGGTCTTACATTTACATGACACAAACATACAAATACCTTGGAAGATGGGAGGATTTATGTCGTAACGAACGATAATCTTGAAATCCTAAAACGAGTTAAGGCTTAAATTGCACAACGTTATTGAGCAAAGCCCAAATGAGAGAGTAAGGACTTTTATTGCACTAGGCAAACAACCTTGAAAACCTATGGCTTGTTATTTAATTCTAGGGAAAGATGTGCTGTTGTAGATCCTCGTGCTATTGCAGATTGCTGTCCACAAAGTTACCTCCAAGCTTCTCAATCAAGTAACAGTTCTGGATTCTATGTTCAAAGTTTTTAACAGGTGTTTTAAGGCTATCTAAACATTATGGGAGGGTTAAAGTTGATTAGAGTGACACCGGTTATGATCCCACAATTCCCTCATTCTAGTACCATTATTTTCTTTTAAACTTAGTTTAATGAGTTATTAAGCTCATTTAAACTGAGGTAATCTTGTTAGCAACTGTGGGTTTCCTCGTCTGAGGGACCCCTACATATTCAAAAGAGTGTTTTATGTTTAATTGCATTTAAAATGATTTATGGTTACCTTTGAAACTATTTAATTTAATTTTGAAAATTGTTGATTAATTTTTCAAAAATGGTTTTGTTTTGCAGGTGAAGTAAAATCTTCAACGAACCATATATAATATTTTAAAGCAAGAGTAAATTGCAGTAATTTAAATGACAAAAAGAAACCTGTAAAGGCGTACCTATCATCTTCCCGTTACTCTCTTTAAAAGACTAGCTTTTGCAATATCTATATGATTTTGCAGGAACATAAAATAAGAAGAGCAGTTGATGGGGAAGTTACCAAACCCCAAGTCATGACTTGATGGTCCTTAAAGGTCATAGTAGATGATTTTTTTGAGCAAAGAATAATAATTCCAATTATCTTTTAAACTATCTAAAAGGTTATAAAAGTTTTTGGGGAGCAATCCCTAACAACCTTTAAATCCCTTCGAAATATTTGAGTTCATTTGTACCTATTATGTTGTTCAATTGATCATCCCAAATTTTAAATTTAGTTTCAAATAAATTAAATGAATTAATACACCCTATGCAGAGTGAACTTGATATTTTAATTATCCCATGCGAAGGGTAAAGAATTGATCAATTGCTGTTTCATTTAATAGTTATGTGAATAAGTGCCTTTAGAACAAGCATAAGCTATTAAGGATCTCATGCCCACAGGTAAAGCTGGGCCCGTAGCGTTTTCAATTAAGGATGAATAAAATGTTTATAATTAATTATGTTTTCTTTTCTAATCCTCATTAGACAAATTCAAATTGAGCCTAGTGCACTACTAAGCCCTTAGGGTCTAACTTTTAAAGTGAACCTACAATGATTAAATATTAAATTAGGTGAAATTCAATTCCTTATTAAGATCATGCCTTATCATCCAATCACCAATAAGGGGGGTTTTAGATTAGGGAATTGATCCCGGTTGAATATAGTTGTATAAAATTTATAAAGTTGACTTCTGCTTTTCAACGGTGCCAAAAATTTAATGTTGTATTTTATGAATAATAACGTTAAGCACTTAATGTTGGGATTCTACGCAAGTATATGTATACGTATTGTTATTAAGTAATATAAGACTTTATATTTAAGTCCCAAATATTGATCCCACGAGTAAAGTTTAAATTATATCAAAAGTAAATTATTAACTACAGGTAGAATTTCATTGTAGAGTTTAAATTAGTAACTACTAAATTATGTTTATATGATGAAATTTTCTAATATGAAAAAACATCTGTCTCACTACAACGAGCTTTTAGTAAAATGAAATGAAATAATTGCTTTAAATTTGTATTGCACAAAAAACTAGAAATTTTAATTCTCTGCTCTGATTCAGCGTTATAGAAATTTATTGGCTAATCTTAGGTTTAGTCCCTAAATCTATGGCTAGGCTATGAGGATACTGGCTCCTACTTTAGAGCTCCCGCTTCCCTTCCTCTGAAGGCTAACTCTCGCTTTAGTTTTTTAACACTAAGATTGCATTGGGTATTTTTAGTCTATCCCCTCTTTTATCTAATCATTGCATCATCATAAGCAACATCATATTCGAACTTTTATCGTATCAAATCATCATTGTATTCATTCCTGGACTCCATATTTTCCATTCTACTTTCCATTCTCAAGATATCTCCCTGTTGGATCATCATCTACTCCATAAGTTCTTGGTTAGTAGGAGTATTAGAAGTAGTACATGAAGTAGAAGGAATATCCCTGGACCTACTTTCAGATCTCCATCCAACATGAAATTCATAAGTTTTTATATTGGCAGACCCAATAGGTTTTAGTGGTTCAATCCTCTCCTCATCCACACTAAAATCAACTCCTGCCTGCTCACATTGTGAGAAAATTAGGATAGCGTGTGGTAAACCACTAGTAGTCTCTCCTAAAGCAATAGATCGTGTGTTTCTAAAAATGATAGAGCCAACATCTATTATTCTCATCTGCTGGATACATAAGTTCAAGATGACTCTATCCTTTCTAACCTCACTATGATGATTTGTTGGTATCATTCTTCCAGAAATAAAGTTGTGTCAGGCCTTAGATACTACATTTAACATATAAAGAGGAAAGTTTACCCTAACACCATTCTTCAATTTCTAAGCTCCTCTTCCATCATTAAGAAAGGAAATAACTTCATCGAAGGCCTCATTTGTAGTAAAAATGATTTGTATCGGCAGCTATACACATCTTCTGACTGATAAAATTCATTAATTTTCCTTGGAGTAAACTCCACCATGTTCCCACGAACAAACACGTAGTCTTCAGAAGTCTCCTTAAAATTTGCATAGAATTCCATCACTACACCAATAATAGCCTCGATAGTAAAGTAATAAAAATTCTCCCACTGTCAAGCATTAACCTCAATCTGGAATCACTTTTTTATTCGTAAGTTGACTATTGAAGCAAATGATGGCCTTGTAATTGACAAAATTTTGATCATCAAAATCTACTTTTCTCTTTTCTTTGCTCATTCTTGGTGCCATGGTAAATCTAAAAAAAATGATAAAATCTAAATAAATTCTAAAAAATTTTGAAAATCATACTGTGGAATGTTTTAAACTTAAATCTACTAAGCAAGAGTTCTTTACCAAAGGATTTTCTCAAAATCTTCCAAATAATTTTGAAATTTTGGATTTCGGCAATGTAAGATAAATCATTGGTGAAAGTAAAAAATTTTGAGTTTAAAGTGTAGCTCTTCCCTAGAGAAGATGAAATTTGAACTTCATTTTCCTTAAAATTGCCTCAAATCTGAGCAATAATAAGCCTTAGGTGAAAAAACAGGAGGTTGATGGTGACTAAAAGGTAAAAATGTCATTTTACTGTGCAAATTGTTGTATTTTAAGGTGTTTGGGTGGTTTTCAAGTTGAGGGCGCTATCGGC
This sequence comes from Phalaenopsis hybrid cultivar, assembly GCA_002079205.1. Classification (NCBI taxonomy): domain Eukaryota; kingdom Viridiplantae; phylum Streptophyta; class Magnoliopsida; order Asparagales; family Orchidaceae; genus Phalaenopsis; species Phalaenopsis hybrid cultivar. The sequence goes on from JXCR01080528.1 coordinate 35,583, forward strand.
GCCCCTGCCGGCTCCAATGGCCAAAAAATTATTTTCTATTTTTGCAAATTTAAATTTTTTTTCAATTTACTCAAATGTTTATTTAGTCTTTCTGAACACTAATTTTCATCTAAAAATATTTCACAAAAAAATATCTTCACAAACAAAAACCAAACTAACTTTTATGTACAAAAATACACTTTTTACAAATACATTTTTCTAATCACACTTTCACAGCCTTAAAACAAACAAATTTATAATTCAACATTGAAATTAAACCACAATACTAGAATGCTGACACAAAACTCTACACATAATTAAAGTCAATAGAGCTCTAAAGCAAAGTAAAGTAAATCAAATCCACATAATTACATTAAAAACATATGTATTTTAAAATAGTAGAGAGTCCAACTTCTTCAATTATTCTACCTCATCTTCAGTACTTTCTCCTTCTCTAATATCTCCCATAGACTGGTAATGGACTTACAAATTGTAGAAGTGTTGGTACAAGAATTGATCAGCCAAATTTTCATCGATCCATCCATTTTTCTTGAACAAATGTACCAATCTTGCTTCAATTATTCTAGTATGATCAAAGTTCTCCTTCATCCTTCAATCTAGGTGATCAAAAAGGTAGTTAAGATTTTCTATTGCATTCATAATACTCTGAAGTTCTCTTTCTATTTTCTTCATTTTCTTTTTGAAAGCTATTAAACTTCCAACTTATTTTGGCATCAAAGGCATTGAAGAATGTGATGAATGAACTAAAATAATATATAATGCTTCATTTCCATTACCAATATAATTTTCATCAATAGGAATCTTGGGCTCCCAATGTAATAAAACTTTCTCCCAACTTTCATATGAAACTTGAGATTAACTGCAATGTAGGAAAATTTTGAAAGGATGCCCCAGTCCATATATTGGCCCATTCATAATAATACCCATAACAGATTTGAAAATAATCAACCCTACATCAATGAGGTTTTTCCATTTGAATGCAATAGTTTAAAAAAACACTTTCTCTTGTAGCTCTACTAATCTTCAAGGTAGGGAGTAATTTTGCAGATAAGAAGAAATGTCATTGTTTTGATATTGGATTAAGCAGTAAAGCAGAGAAACTAGCGTATCCCTCATCTCTGATTTCCCAATTATCATTTTCATCCTCAGAAACATCTCTCGTTGGGATAAAATTTGTATAATGACAGATTAGAACATTTTGTATCATATACAAATCATTAATTCAAGCCGGAGTAAATGGTACAGTCTTACATCAAATGAAGACAACTCTTTGGGTAATTCCATTTAAGTTAGCATAGAATTCTTTTACCACTGGTGCAACAACTACAGCGGTAGTGTAGCACAAAATTTCTCAAAGCCTCTGTATAATGATTTTCTCAATCAGTGAACTTGGATTACTAAATCCATGATTGACAAAGCCTCTTCCTTGATAAGTCTCCTTTTTGTTACAATCTGTGCGTGTCAAAACTGATAAAATTTCTTCTACTAAAAATTCCATGCCTTGAAGTATTTCTAGAATTGGAAGCCATGGAATTTGAAGTTAGGACATTTATGGACGTCCAAGGCAATTTTTAGGCTTTTAAAAACTCCTCTCAGTGGTTATTTGGGAGCAAAATTCTGCCAAAGTCTGCCGAATTCACTGTACACCCACAAAACTGTTCTAGACGTCGTCGGCATTAGAGGCCAAAATCCCGTATTTTAATTTTTTTGTTCAATTTGATTCTAAGTTTTCGTCTAGTACCAATATTTGTCTTAATTTATGATATATTAAATTGTGTTGGATTCAAAAATATTATTATTTCCTAATATATAGATACACTTATTAAACAAAATAGTAATATATAGATATATAGATTTATATATGGGTTTACTCCTACAAAGAGCTTGGTTTAACTTCGTCAGCTCGACGTGCCATTTTTTAGTGAGGATGACTTAACATCAAAACTTCTTTAAATTGTGGTATGTGTCATTCATAATAATTTTTTAATCATTGCCCACTAACTTTAAATATCTTTCCAGTCTTAGGATCTTTAATAACTACAATTCCAAAATGATAGACTTTAATCACTTTAAATGGTTGTTGACCTCAATTTTTGTCGAGGTTTAGTTTTTCCTCTTTAAAAGCCTAGGGTCTAACCATAGGACTTTTCCTGTTGACTATTCCTAGAAAACTAGACATGGAACCCTCACCACTAGAATTTTGAAAACCCTTCTCTTCTCAACTTGAAGTTCCACATATTGGTCATAACCTCTAAATACTTAGTACAAACTCTTCTCCACTCAACTTGAAGTTCCACATGTTGGTCCAAACCTCTAAACACCTAGTAGGTGGGGTCACTATGGGGGAAACTCAAGATGAGTCACCCTCAAGATTGTTGGACCTTAGGATTGACCTAGGGTGTTGGTCTGGAGCTAAGGCACTCACTACACTTATCTGTACCCACAATCACTCACAACTTTGAACTCAAATTTCTAGCCTAGATCCCTTGATCTTTAAGGATACTCATATAGATGGTCCCCTAAACCTACTAGCCCTAGGGCTATGGTTTGGCTAATACCACTATGAAGAGGACCCAAAATGGGGTTCTCATTGGTCCATGGATTATTGGTGATGCTTGGTACCTCAAATCTACCAAAATACCCATCTTGGCCTTTCACCCCTAAAGCACCCCCAAATTACCAAAATACCCCTCTTGGACCTAAAATCCCAAAAATTTCAAAAATTTCCAGAAAATCCCAATACATCCTAAATATTCCAAATTTCATTTTTCTCAACTACCACATGACCCAATTTGGCCAATTGGACCATCTTTAAGCAAAATCCCCAAATTGCCCCCAAATTTCCCCAAATCCAACTCAAATATCTATCAATTTGATCTCAATTGACCCCAATTCCAATCCTAAACTGAAATTCACTTTTGATATGACCAAAATAAACCAAATCCAAGCTCAATTGGTCCATGATTTTAGCCAATTTTGATTTGGGTCAAAACCCCAATTTTGACCATATGACTTGATCTCACCAAATTGAAACCACAGTCTAGTGAATTGGCCCCAATTGATGTTGAAAAATCTTTATAAAATTCATATACATCAAAATAAAACATCAATTGAGCTTTATGAAGTTTCAAATCCATTTGATTTTGGCTTAAATCCAAAATTCCCAAATTTAGCCACAAATTGGCTAAGTCCCCAAATTTTACCCAATTGATTGCCTTAACCTCCAAATTGGCATCCAATTTAATCTTGGAAATTCTTCATGAGGTCCCTATTAACCATTTACAACAATCAATTTGAACCTAGCCCAAGGCTAACCGCAGAAACTCTTCACGAGGTCCCTATTGACCATTTACAATAATCAATTTGGACTTATCCCAAGGCTATTCATGAGGTCCCTATTGATCATTTATAACAATCAATTTGGACCTAGCCCAAGGCTAACCCAAAATTCCCTATTGACCATTTACAATAATCAATTTGGACTTAGCCCAAGGCTAACCCAAGCTAGACCCCAAATTTTGCCCAATTGATTGCCTTAACCTCCAAATTGGCATCCAATTCATGTTGAAAACTCTTCATGAGGCCCATATTGACCATTTAAAACAATCAATTTGGACTTAGCCCAAGGCTAACCCATGCTAGACCCTAAATTTCACCTAATTGATTGCCTTAACCTCCAAATTGGCATCCAATTCATGTTGAAAACTCTTCATGAGGTCCCAACTATTTACAATAATCAATTTGTACTTAGCCCAAGGCTAACCCAAGCTAGACCCAAGCCTAGACTGTTTGCCTTAACCTCCAAATTGGCATCCAATTCATGTTGAAAACTCTTCATGAGGTCCCTATTGGATTGCTTTAACCTCCAAATTGGCATCCAATTCATGTTGAAAACTCTCAAATTTCACCCAATTGATTGCCTTAACCTCCAAATTGTCATCCAATTCATGTTCAAAACTCTTCATGAGGTCCCTATTGACCATTTAAAACAATCAATTTGGATTTAGCCTAAGGCTAACCCAAGCTAGACCCAAGCCTAGCCCAACATGACCAAATTGATTAAAGTTCAAAATTCCTTCAAATTGACCCCCCAATTAAACTCAAAACCATTTCCATCCTTCATCAAAGTTGTTCCTTGTGATCATCTACACCAAATTAAATAATTATTTGGGCAAATTGAAATGGCTAACCAAGCCCAAACCCAAGTTTTGGTCATTTTCACCCACTTGGACCCATACATTAAATGTGACCTAACCACCTTAAAGCTACCAAATGAACTCCACCACAGCCATTAGTTGGACTTAGTGACCAATCCAAACACCATGAAACCACCTAAATCAAGCCATGGGCCAAATGTACCGCAAATTAAGGGATCTTATTTCAAAAAATGCACATGCTTAAGATATCTTTGCCAAATCCAAGCGTCCCCCCAATTAAGGGATCTTATTTCCAAAAATGCACATGCTTAAGATATCTTTGCCAAATCAAAGCACCTGCATTAAATTGTTGTGATGGATTCCTCTGGATGCCTTGAGCACCTAGCCACCTCCCCCTTGGCTGGTCGGCCAACCTAGTGGCCGGAAAATGGCCAAACTGAGAGCCACCCCCATGGAACTTCTCCCAAATCAAACCTAGAGGCCAGCTCAGCCAAATTGAATTGTAGAGCTCCTCTGCCCTCCACCTAAGCACCACATTACACCTCCTAATTGGCCATGACAGCTAGCATAACCCCATTTTTATAAAGGGCCACCTCCATGGCCGTTGAACGATTTACTGAAATTTTCTTAGAGAGGCCTCTCCAAAATTCACATAGAGCTTCCCTAAGATCCCCTCAATGCATTCCAACCATTTTTCCTCACCCATTATCATTGCCGGAGCTCAATTTTGATCTTGAAACCCTGCCAAAAACCAAAACAGAACCTAATACACCTCCACACTCCACCAAACTTCAATCGCTTGTGCCCACTCCTTCACAAGAGTGAAAGAAGCCAAAGCCCCATAAAATCCCCCTTCCACAGAGCCTCTACCACCAACACCTGAAATCGAGCTCCCTATCAAATCCCCCTTCAACAGAGCCTCTACCATAGCTCTAGACCAACACCTGAAATCGAGCTTGGTCGGATTCATAAATAGACCTTATACCAAGACCAGGGACTCAATCCTTAGCCTCCTTGGACCCCAACAAACGTGCCGAGCACCTCTGATCGAAGCCTCCCTTCTCAGAGAAAAGGTATAAAACTCCTCCTCCTCCCGAGCTTATTTTGATTCTCCATTCACTTAAACTTGATTTCATGGCATCTTAACCATATGGATGTGTTCGTCTCACTTAGACGAGTCCATAGGATCAAACCCAAAGTGAGTTGGCTGAGTCTAGGCTGAGATCTTAAAGTTTTTGTGTGGACGGGCACGAGATCATTCTATTGGGGATGATGATGGGGAGCCGTTTGATCAAGCGTGTATCAAATGGACGGGGGAGATCGAGTCGGACAGCACTTCAGGACGTGAATAGCGGGCCGAGTTAGTAGCTACGTGGACTGCGACGTCCAACCAGAGCGCCCCACGCATGCCTTCGGAGCTGCCTAGGATCTAGTCAGCACGTGCTATTTAAATAGATAAATAGGAATTTTTCCATTTTATTTAAATACCCTTAACTTAGAAAATACATAACTTTGTGTAGAAAAATTACAAAAATAAAATAAAAAATACTCTATTGCTAAGTGAACAAAGGAGAATAATGTGGAATAAATTTCAAGTCCATTTTATGCATAAAATATTTTTAATTAATTAAATACTGTTTAGAATCATTTGATTCTCCATGCATATTAACACATCACTTTGCTTGAAATTTTGACATGTTGTACTCTCTATCAAGAGAAACATCCTCAGATTTTTCTAAAGTTAGATGAAGTTCCTATATAGAGATCCATATTTTTCAAGTTATTACACATTATTCCTTCAAAATAATCATGAAAATTAGCGATATTGATTATAAAATCCTAAGAAAAATTTTGAAGGTCTACCATGACCAGAGAAACCTTTGAAAATAATTTCATGGGTCAAGTCAATTAAAACGCAAGGTCTACCATGACCAGAGAAACCTTTGAAAATAATTTCATGGGTCAGGTCATTTAAAACATCCTTAAATTTTCCAAATACTAAATCACTTACCATAACTAGAGAAACCTTTGGAAATAATTTCATGGGTCAAGTCATTTAAAATGCACTTAAATTTTGAATTAACTTTGGAAAATATAAAGAATTAAATGACTTGATTTTTGATCTCCACTATGATTTATCATCCAGAGAACTCATCATAAAAGTTTCAAAATATTTTGAGTTCATTTAATAACTTAAATTGATNTTCCCTCACCAATCCCCATTGTCAGAGCTCAATTTTGAGCTTGAAACCTTGCCGGAAACCAGGACAGAACCCCCCAACACACCTCCACAGTCCACCAAACTCAAATTACTTCACCCACACCTTCAAAATAGTTGAAGAAGCCAAAACCCCATAAAATCCCCCTCCCACAGAGCCTCTACCATAGCCCTAGACCAACACCCAAATCCGGTCGTGATTGAATTCCTACTTAGGCCTTACACCAAGACCAGGGACTCAATCTCTAACCTCCTTAGACTGCAACGAACATGCCGAACCCCTCTGATCGAAGCTTCACTTCTCAGAGCAAAGGTATAAAACCTCACCTTATCCCGACCCTATTTTGATTCTTCATTTAATTAGTCTTAATTTAATTGTATGATTACCGTATGGATATGTTTGTCTCACTTAGACGAGTCCATAGGATCAAACCCGAGGTGATTTGGTTGATTCTAGGCTGAGATCTTAGGGTTTTAGTGTGGACGGTCACAAGATCATTCTATCGGAGACGATGAGGGGAGCCATTCGATCGAGCGTGTATCAAACAGACGGAGGAGATCGAGCCGGACAGCGCTCCGGGACATAAACTGCGGGCTGAGTCAGCAGCTACGTGGATGGCGGCGTCCAACTAGAGCCCGCCATGCATGCCTTCGGAGCTGCCTAGGATCTAGTCAGCACGCGCGGTTTAAACAGATAAATAGGGCTTTTTCTTATTTATTCAAATACCTTTAACTTAGAAAATTCTTAACTTTGTGTAGAAAAATCACAAAAATAAAATAAAAATACCCTCTTGCTCACTGAACAAAGGAAAACAATGTGGAACAAAATTCAAGACTATTTTATAAATATTTTATTTTTAATTAATTAAACACTATTTTGAATCATTTGATTCTCCATGCATATTGGTACATCACCTTGGCTTGAAATTTTGGTATGTTGTAGCCTCTGTCAAGGGAGATATCATCTGATTTTTCCAAACTCAGAGGAGGTTCCTATACAGAGATCCATATTTTTCAAGTTATTCCACATTATTTCTTTAAAATAATCATGGAAATTAGCACATTGATTAGAAAATCCTAAGAAAATTTTGGAATGTCCACCATGACTAGAGAAACCTTTGGAAATAAAAGAATCAATTCATTTAAAATACCCTTAAATTTTACAAACACCAAATCACTAAGATAATTAATTTTGGAAAATATAAACATTTAAATGACTTGATTTTTTATCTCCACTGCGGTTTATGATCCAGAGAACTCATCATAAAAATTTCAAAATATTTTGAGTTTATTTGACAACTTAAGTTGATTTTTAAAGATAAATATCACTTTTGACACTTAAATGATTTTTTAAAAATCAAAATAAAACTCAAAAAATTATGGAACTTAGTTTTTTGAGTTCTCTGTGATCAAAGATATTTTATAAAAATAAAATTATATTTAAAATAAAAAACTTGATTTTTAGCCTATTTTAAAATATTTAAATAATTAAAAATTCATAAAACCTTCAAAAATAATAAAACTCATGGAAATGTTCTAAATTGCTTCTTAATCACTTAGGAACAATTAGAATATTTTTCCTGATTTTCCAAATAAAGCTATTGAATTTCAAAGCTTAAAAATAATTTTTAAAGGCTAAAAATGAGTTTTCACTAAAATAATCAATAAATCAAAGAAAAATCAGAAAAATATAAAGTTTTCTCCTCTGAGTTCTCTGACCTTAGGGAGATCTTTCAAAAATACAAAACTTAATTTAAAAATCAGAAAAATATAAAATTTTCTCCTTTGAGTTTTCTGACTTTAGTGAGATTTTTCAAAAATACAAAACGTAATTTTCATCACCAAAAAATTATAAAATTTGTACCTTTGAGTCCTCTGAACCTAGGGAGATTTTTCAAAAATACAAAACTTAATTTTCACCACCTAAAATATTTTATTTTTATTAAATAACTCATAAATTAAAATAATTCTAATAAATCACATGGAAATCAAAAAATCATTAAATTTGTTTCAAAGGTTTATCTAGTCTAGGTCTACCTCCAGTAAACATTTCAAGGGATTAGAATTTACCTTGGTCAAGTTAGGAATTTTCTTTGAAAAATTCTATTTTTGCATGAAAATAATTAAATAAATTAAATTAAATTTTTAAAAATCACATTTTCTCATCTGATGTCTCAATTGACCCATTAATGAGGTAGGATAAAAATTTCAAAGTCATTTAAATTGAAATTAACAAAGTATGAGGTGTTAGAGCCTTAGGGGCAAATGTATAATTTTGGAAATTTAGCCTTAATTAACATTTAGGCTTAAGTCAAGGAGGGGAATGGGTAACCTCTGGTCTTAATCAATTTATTTGATGCTTGAAACACAAGGGGTCAATTGGTAGAAACCAATCTCACTTTCTTAATTAAGTTATTAAATTTTTAAATCATCAAAAATTTGGAATTTTATTAAAATTAAATGATCCTGGAGTTAGGGGTATGACTTTTGAAGTCAATAATTAATCAATTTAATACCTCTATTTTGATTTTCAAATAAAATCCAAATCATGAATCAAGACCACTTAAGGTTTAACCCTTTTCAAAACTAATTAAGACACTCACCTTGGCCTTAAGGGCTTAGTGGTGACTTAGGCTAAATCAAAATTGACTAAATGGGGATTAGAGAAATAAACATAATTAAATCAAACATCCTTGAAACACCACTAAGCCCAATTAGGATTAAAAATTTGGCTAAGTGTTCAAATTACACTAACCTCCCCTTGTAGGGAATTCACTCACATAATTTTCAAACTAAATGATAAATGATAATTACCCCTTTCTTAGGGATAATTGAGACTTCAATGTTCAATGAGCATTAAGGGTATTTATAGGATGAATTATTGAGCAAAATAATAAGTTTAAAAAGAACTCAGAATTTTCCACCAGGCAGCGAGAAAGTAGCATGGACCTGCTTCTTTCTCTAGATCTGTTGGACATTTCAGAGATATACTAAACTTAATATATCTTGCTTGATAAAGTCATCCTTAATTAAATTATCAGAACTCTACTTTTCCTGCTCTTCATAAATGCCCTCACATGTATTGTTAAGTTTCAGGTGGTGGAACGAGAAGACTCGCCAGGTACGCTTTTACAGTTTATAGTACCGCCTTTCTTCTNAGCCTAGATCCCTTGATCTTTAAGGATACTCATATAGATGGTCCCCTAAACCTACTAGCCCTAGGGCTATGGTTTGGCTAATACCACTATGAAGANACACACAAAACTACAACTTCAACTAAATTAAGATGTGTCTATTTGATGATCGGGAATCCCTCAGAGGAGGTAACCTACGGTTGCTAACAAGGCTTCCCATGGTTTAAATGAAATTATGGAACTCATTAAGTTGAGTTTAGTAAGTTCATTTGGACTAATTGAATCCAATAGAAAATAGTGGTGCCGGAACAAGGGAACCGTAGGATCCTAACCGGTGTCGCTCTAATCAACTTTAATATTCCCTCACAAAATTTAAAGAACTTCAACCATAGGGCCACTTGATTTGACATTATAACTTGACACGCTAGAAAACTCGAACTCGTCACAGCAAAGAGGTAGCATGGTGGGTAGCACGGCCATCTTCAACAGCAAAACCTGTCTTCCCCAGCTAAACCAATCTTCTTTCCTTGGACTTAAACAAAAAAGCCATAGGACTTTGAGGTTGCTTGCTTATGCAACGTAAATCCTCACCTTATCTTTAGGCCTTTGTATAGCCCTGCTATATAATATAAGCCCTAACTCGTCTTAGGATTTTGAGGTTGTCGTTTGTCACGACCTAAATTCTCATATCTTCCAGGCTATTTGCGTGATCGTTTCACACGAATGTAAGCCCTAACTAATAAAA
>JXCR01080528.1:49092-86737 GCA_002079205.1 Phalaenopsis hybrid cultivar
GACTTAAAGTTTAACCCTTTTCAAAATTAATTAAGACACTCACCTAGGCCTTAAGGGCTTAGTGGTGACTTAGGCTAAATCAAAAATTGATTAAACAGAGATTAGAGAAATAACATATAAATAGAATCAAACATCCTTGAAACACCACTAAGCCCAATTAGGAATTAAAATTTGGCTAAGTTATTCAAATTACACTAACTTGCCCCTTGAAGGGTCTTCGCCCACATAATTCTTAAAATGAATGACAAATGATAATTACCCCTTTCTTAGGGATAATTGAGACATCAATGTTCGCTGAGTAATAAGGGTATTCACAGGATGAACCATTAAGCAACATAATGTGTTTAAATGGACTCAAGACATTCACTAGTTGGTGAGAGAGAGGCATAGACCTGCTTCCCCCTCTTAACTTGTTGGATACCTCAGAAGCCTATTAAACTTAATATGCTTCGCTCAATGAAATCATCCTTAAATAAAATTTTAAGGACTCACCAAAATACAACATAAAGTTAGGAAAACTCCTCCAGAACTCTACTTTTCCTCCTCTTCATAAACGCCCTCACATGCATTTTTAAGTTTCAGGTGGTGGAACAAGAAGACTCGCTAGGTACGCTTTTACAGTATATAGTACCATCTTTCTTCTGCCTTTTTCCTTACATGTTTCATGCTTGCATATATCTACATAAACTTGCATGTTAACCATAACCAAAACCAAAATTAAAAATCAACCAAGATAAAATTCACCGCCACAACATTCAGCCACATAACCAAAACCAAAATTAAAAATCAACCAAGATAAAATTCACCGCCACAACATTCAAAATTAAAACCAAAACCAAAACTAAAATCAACCAAGATAAAATTCACCGCCACAACATTCAAAATATCCCAAAACCAAAATTAAAAATCAACCAAGATAAAATTCACCGCCACAACATTCAAAATATACAACCATAACCAGAACCAAAACTAAAATCAACCAAGATAAAATTCACCGCCACAACATTCAAAATATAAAATAACTCAAAATTTACACAAAACCATAACTTCAACTAAATTAAGATGTCGCTATCGGATGATCGGGAATTCCTCGGAAGAGGTAACTTACGGTTGCTAACGAGGCTTCCCACGGATTAAATGAAATTATGGAACTCATTAAGTTTGGTTTAGTAAGTTCATTTGGACTAAGTGAATCCAATAGAAAATAGTGATATCGGAACGAGGGAACGTAGGATCCTAATCGGTGTCGCTCTAATCAACCTTAATATGCCCTCATAAAATTTAAAGAATTTCAACCATAGGGCCACCTGATTTGATATTATACACACACTTGATAACTCAAACTCGTCCAGCAGGAACTTGGATCTAGCATGGCGGGCAGCACAGACATCTTCAACAGCAAAAATTGTCTTCCCCAGCTAAACCAATCTTCCTTCCTTAGACCTAAACAACAAAGCCANAATAATTTTTTGCGACCTTTGCATTAAGGAAATAGAACAAGGAAATAGACCAAAAACTTTTTTGAACAAATAAGGGTGGCAAAATATGACAAAAAAGTTCAAGGAACTTACAAGCAGAGAGTATAACAGGATGCAATTAAAAAACAAGTGGGATCAACTTAAGAAAGATTGGAAAATATGGATGGAATTGAAACGAGACTCAACAGGATTGGGGTGGTGGAATCCGGTAAAGCGAACAATAGATGCATTCGAGTGGTGGGCGAAAAACTTGTGGTATGCATTGTTCAAAACTTTTGTTAATTAGTCACTTTTTAATTTTTTACTAATTTTGTTTCTGCTAAATTATATTTAGGTGGTGCCCGCTGCAAAGAAAAGCTAGACTCCATGTTCGAAGGGGTGGTTGCAACGGGAAACTATGCATGGTGCCCAAGCGAGGCAGGGTTTGCTACCAATCCAGTGGATCTGGGAACCCCCGAAGGTTCGGGTGATCCCACTGAAGTGCCCAGTCCGCAGCATAACGAATATGATTCGACTAATAGAAACAAATCTGGTTCTGGTTTTTTTAGAAACCAAATCTCCCAGTTGGTTATCGCTTACAATGCAAAATCACAGATTTCTCATTCAACCACTATCGAGGAGGCACTTGAAATCCTTTATGCTTCAAGTGAAATATATGAGGATGAAACGTTGTATGTGTTCGCAACAGAGTTGATAGAGGACCCCGTCCATAGAGATATCTTTGTGAAGATGTCTATTGCCCGCAAAGTGTCGTATCTCCGACGTTTTTATGATCGTCTGAATATTTAACTTTTTTTTGTTTATGCCATCGCAAGAACATTCCTAATGAATTATATTTCTTTTAATTTTCTAGGTTTTTACTTATAAACTCTTTAGTTCTATCTTTTTCTTATTATGCATATTTCTTAACAACATTTTTAATTATATGTAGATGTNACATATATCGATAAATGACCTTTAGTTAACAACAAAGAACAAGATATGGTGTCGAAAAAAGGGCATCGATGAATGTCAATAGATATAAATCAACATAAATCAATTGATAATGATAGTTATATGTAATCAGCCAGCAAACATCAAATGTACCAAGTGATTTAGTAGGCAAACATCAAACATTGTACATCCTTTAATCACGAATGTTAAAACTCAATGAACCAAAGTAAAGCTAGTCTGAAGAAGTCCAATATTGTGAACAGACAGGTGTCAATGAAGGATGATGGCAAGCATAGAGAATTATAAGTATGTGGACCTTGAAAGATGGACACCGGCAAACTTATAGAGTTAGGCTTCGTGAGTAGGTTGTCAATGGAGGTTGGTCAATTACAAATTTGTTGAGCATTGTTGGTTTTGAAACATTCAATGAATTTGAGAACATTGGTGTGATCGTTTAATAGCACTAGTAGTTAATACTTCTAAATTCTCTACAACTTTGCTCCCCATTAAAATAATGAAAACATTAAAAAAATTGATACTTGTTGATAGATTTTAAGAATGATAACCTAATCTTTATTTAGAACTATCCCAAAAAAATTACTTGTACTACCAAAAATTAACGAACCAAACCATAACCTTGGCAAATAAAAAAGAATAAGATAAACTTGCCTCTACATTAGCCTAATTGACCCACCCATACAATGGATGGATGGAACAACATATTGGCGATTGGAAATGTTGGCCATTATTTATTTGTAAGCTCCCCGTGAACTAGCCAAATAATTTTTAGGTGCATAGCATGCAGGAAAAAATCTACCAAAATGATGTCCAGAAAGGATCTATTGAGAGAATATCTCAAGTTAACGTATTGAGAGAAAGAACTAAAAAATAAGTTTTTAAGAGTGTAAAATTTAGGAAATGGAGAAAGTTTCAGGATAAGTTGTTAAAAGAGTATGNATCAAACCTACTAGCCCTAGGGCTATGATTTGACTGAGACCACTATGTAGAGGACCCAAAATGGGGTTTCCATTGGTCCATGGCTTGTTGGTGATGATTGGTACCTCAACTCTACCAAAATACCCATCTTGGCCTTTTACCCCTAAAACACCCCCAAATTACCAAAATACCCATCTTGGACCCAAAATTCCAAAAATTCCCAGAAAATCCTAATAAATTTTAAATACTCCCAATTTCATTTCTCTCAGCTACCACATGACCCAATTTGGCCAATTTAACCATCTTTAACCAAAACCCCCAAAATTGCCCTTTAGAGACCCAAATTTCCCCAAAATCCAATTCAAATGTCCATCAATTTGACCTCAATTTCAATCCTAAACTCAAATTCACTTTTTATATGACAAAATTAAACCAAATCCAAGCTCAATTGGTCCATGATTTAAACCCAATTTTGAGTTAGGTTATAGCCCCAATTTTGACCATATGACCTAATCTTACCAAATTGAACCCATAGCCTAGTCAATTAGCCCCAATTAATGTTGACAAATCTTGATAACATTCCTATACATCAAAATCAACCATCAGTTGACCTTGTTGAAGCCTCATATCCATTTAATTTTGGCCTAAATCCAAAATTCCCAAATTTAGCCCCAAATTGGCTAAGTCCCCAAATTTCATCTAACTTGATTGCCTTAACCTCCAAATTGGCACCCAATTCATGTTGAAAACTCTTCATAGGGTCCCCGATTTCCTTAACCACCAAATTGGCATCCAATTCATGTTGAAAAATCTTCATGAGGTCCCTATTGACTATTTACAATAATCAATTTGGACTTAGCCCAAGGCTAACCCAAGCTTGACCCAAGCCTAGCCCAACATAACCAAATTGATTAAGGTTCAAAATTCCCTCAAATTGACCCTTCAATTGAGCTCAACCCACTTCCATTCTTCACTAAAGTTGTTCCTTATCATCATCTACACCAAATTCAATATTTATTTGGGCCAATTTACATGGCTAGCCTAGCCCAAACCCAAGTTTTGGTCATTTGCATCCACTTGGACCCATGCACTAAATGTGACATAACCACCCAAAAGTCACCAAATTAACTCCACCCGAGCCATTAGTTGGATGTAGTGACCAGTCCAAACACCATGAAATCACCTAAATCAAGCCATGGACCAAAGGTCCCCCAAAGTAAGGGATATTATTTATAAAAATGCACATGCTTAAGATATCTTTGCCAAATCAAAGCACATTCCATTAGTTGGACTTAGTTACCAGTCCAAACACCATGAAATCACCTAAATCAAGCCATGGACCAAAGGTCCCCCAAATTAACCAAAAATGCGGATCTTTGCCAAATCAAAGCACATTTGCATTAAATTGTTGTGATGGATTCCTCTGGGTTCCCCCCTTACCAAAACTAAACCTCATTGCATTAAGTTGCTTTGACAGATTCCCCTGGATGCCCTGAATTTGCCAAATCAAAGCACATTTGCATTAAATTGTTATGATGAATTTCTCTGGGTTCCCTGAGCTCCTAGCCACCTCCCCTTGGCTGCCCGGCTAGCCTAGTGGACAAAAAAGCTCAAAATCAAGAGCCACCCCCATGGCACCTCACCCAAATCAAACCTAGAGGCCAGCTCATCCAAANCTTAAGTTGATTTTTAACGATAAACATCATTTTTAACATTTAAATGATTTTTAAAAATCAAAATATAACTCAAAAATTTATAAAAACTTATTTTTTGAGTCTCTGTGATCAAGATTATTTTCTAAAAATAAAATGATATTTAAAATAAAAACCTAATTTTAGTCTATTTTTAATATTTAAATAATTAAAAATCCCTAAAAATCACAAAAATAATAAAACTCATGGTTTGTTTAAATTAAAATATTTTTTCCTGATTTTCTAAATAAAGATATTGAATTTTAAAGCTTAAAAATGATTTTTAAAGGCTAAAAATGGGTATCCACTAAAATAATTCCAATAAATCAAATAAAATTCAAAAAAATATAAAATATTCTTCTTTAAGTTCTCTGACCTCATGGAGACTTTTCAAAATTACAAAACTTAATTTTTTCCCATTTAAAATATTTTATATTTAATAAATACCCTAAAACTTAAAATAATTCTTAAACTTCAAATAAAATTTAAAAAATCATGAAATTTGGTCCAAAGACTTTTCTGGTCTAGATCTACCTCTAATAAAAAATTCAAGGGTTAGGAGTCACATTGATCAAGTTAGGAATTTTTCTTTAGAAAATCCTATTTTTGCATGAAAATAATTATATAAATAAATTAAATTTTGAAAAATCACATTTTTGATGTCTTAATTGACCCATGAATGAGATAAAAATTTTAAAGTCATTTGAATTGAATTTGATAAATTATGAAGTGTTAGAGCCTCATGGCAAAAATGTTAAAGTCATTTGGATTGAATTTGACAAATTATGAAGTGTTAGAGCCTTAGGGGCAAATGTGTAATTTTGGAAAATTAGCCTTAATTAACATTTAGGCTTAATTTAAGGGGAGAAATGGGTAACCTCTGATCTTAATCAATTTATTTGATGTTTGAAACACAAGAGGTTAATTGATAGAAACCAACCTCAAATTCTTAATTAAAAAGATAAATTAATAAATTTGTAAATTATTAAGATTTAGAAGTTTATTAAAAGAAAATAAACCAAGGACTTAGGGGTATGAATTTTGAAGTCAATAATTAATCAATTTAATACCCATATTTTGATTTTCAAATAAATTTCAAATCATGAATCATGACCACCTAAAGCTTAACCTTTTCAAAACTAATTAAGACACTCACCTAGGTCTTAAGGGCTTAGTAGTGACTTATGCTAAATAAAGTTTCATTTAAATGAGGTTTAGAAAACTAAATATCATTGAAAATTAAAACATCTTTCAAACATTACAAGTCAATATTAATGATTAGAAAAGTAAACATCATTGAAAATTAAAACATCTTTCAAACACTACAAGCCCAATTAGGACCAAAATTTGGCTAAGTGTTCTAACAACACTAACTTGCCTCTTTAAGGGTCTTTCAAAATTTGGCTAAGTGTTCCAATAACACTAACTTGCCTCTTTAAGGGTCTTCACCCACATAATTATTAAATTGAATCACAAGTTGTTAATTACCCTATTTTTAGGGATAATTGAGATATCAGTGTTCACTGGGCATTAAGGATATTGACATGATAACTAATTAAGTAACATAATAAGTTTAAAAGGACCTGTGATTTTCTACCAGGCAGCGAGAGAGTAGCACGGACCTGCTTCTTTCTCTAGATCTGTTGAATATCCTGAAGATCTACTAAACTTAATATGTTTTGCTTGACAAAGTCATCCTTAATTAAATTCCTAAGGACCCACCAAGATATGACATGAGGTTAGGAAAACTACCAAAATTTTACTTCCATGTCTCATATAAACTGTCTTAACATGTCTTTTGAGTTTCAGGTGGTGGAACGAGAAGACTCGCCAGGTACGCTTTGACAAATTTTCAACGTTGTCTTTCTTGTACTTTCATACTGTACTTTTATGCCTGCAAACTTGCATGCTAAACAATGATGCCTCCCTACATGAAAACTAAAACTATCAGGATAGCCACAAAACCAAAACCAAAACAAAGATTGAAACTAAAATCAACCAAGATAAAATTCACTGCCACAATATTCAAAAAATAAAACAACTAAAAATTTAAATACAAACATGACACAAAACAACAATTGCAACTAAATTAAGATGTCTCTATTGGATGATTGGGAATCCCTCGAAGGAGGTAACCTACGATTGCTAAAGAGGTTTCCCACGGTCTAAATGAAATTATGGAACTCATTAAGTTGAGTTTAGTAAGTTCATTTTGACTAACTGAATCCAATAAAAAAATAGTGGTGCCGGAACGAGGGAACCGTAGGATCCTAATCGGTGTCACTCTAATCAACTTTAATATGCTCCCATAAAATTTAAAGAACTTCAACCATAGGGCTATCTGATTTGATATCAAAACTTGACACACTAGAAAACTCAAACTCATCGCGGCGAAGAGCTTGGAGCTAGCATGGTGGGTAGCATGACCATCTTCAACAGCAAAACCTGTCTTCCCCAACTAAACCAAACTTCCTTCCTTAGAATTAAACAACAAAGCCATAGGAATTTGAGGTTGCTTGCTTATGCAACATAAATCCTCATATTATCTTTATGCCTTTGTATAGCCCTGTTATATAATATAAGCCCTAACTCACTTTAGGATTACGAGGTTGTCGTTTGTCATGACCTAAATCCTCACATCTTCCAAGTTATTTGTGTGATCGTTTCACACGAATGTAAGCCCTAAGTAATAAAATTGGCAGGATGAAACACTTAAATTTTCTCCTCAACTGAAGCCAAACATTAGGATAGCTTTGGAAGTCACTGGGGTTCTCCTCTGGATCTATGACATCCTCTAGTTCTTCCTCCTTTGGACTCTACAAAAAAATGTTCCAAATTTGAACCAATCCCCTTTCACACCTCTACGTCCGATTTCATTTGAAGAGTCCCACCCTTTTAAATTCCTTGAAGACAATATTTCCTGATTTTTATCGAGAGTCTTCTTAGGTGACTTTGGTCATTTAAGATGTAATTNATTATGCAACGTAAACCCTCACCTTATCTTTAGGCCATTGTATAGCCATGCTATACAATATAAGCCCTAACTCATCTTAGGATTCCGAGGTTGTCTTCTGTCATGACCTAAATCCTCACAGCTTCCAGGCTATTTGTGTGATCATTTCACATGAATGGAAGCCCTAACTAATAAAATTGACAGGATGAAACACCTAAATATTTCTCCTCAAAACTGAAGCAAAACATTAGGATAGCTTGAGAAGTCACTGAGGTTCTCCTCTGGATCCATGACAACCCGTAGTTCTTCTTCCTTTGGATTCTACAATAAAATGTTCCAAATTTGAACTAATCCCCTTGCACACCTCTATGTTCGATTTCTTTGAAGATTCCTACCCTTTAAAATTCCTTGAAGATAATATTTCTTGATTTTTATCGAGAGTATTCTTAAGTGGTTTTGGTCATTTAAGATGTAATTAACTATAGGGGCTTGCCCTTATAGGAAGCATGTCCGAACCCAGCTTAATATAACCCCTATTTAATTCTTTATATGAAATAGGGGAACTTGTCTGAAAATATAAAGGTTTCGCAAACCAAACGGATGTCATATATTCCTTAGTTTATTTGATCGAGCCTCATCCTCAAGTCTTGTGTGCTTTGGGATAGATATAGGATTTGAGGTACAGTGCTCTTTCATTTTAAACTATGAAAACTATGGGACCGGACGTCATACTTTCCTTAGTTTATTTGATCGAGCCTCATCCTCAAGTCTTGTGTTTATCCGATGTCATACTTTCCTTAGTTTATTTGATCGAGTCTCATCCTCAAGTCTTGTGTTTATCCTTTAGGATAGATACAGGATTTGAGGTACAGTGCTTTTTCATTTTAAACTATGAAAAATATGGGGTCTAACGGACCTCATACTTTTCTTAGTTTATTTGATCGAGCCTCATCCTCAAGTCTTGTGTTTATCCTTCGGGATCCCTTAGTTTATTTGATCGAGCCTCATCCTCAAGTCTTGTGTTTATCCTTCGGGATAGATACAGTTTGAGGTATAGTGCTCTTTCATTTAAACTATGAAAAATATGGGGTCAGTTTCATTTCATACCCAGGTACAGTGCTCTTTCATTTTAAACTATGAAAAATATGGGGTCAGTTTGATTTCATACTTAGTACAATGCTATTTCATTTAAATTATAAAAAATATGGGGTCAGTTTGATTTTATATTTTTCTAAAACTAAATATTTTTATCGAGCCTCATCCTCAAGTCTTGTGTTTATCCTTTGGGATAGATACAGGATTTGAGGTACAACGCTCTTTCATTTAAACTATAAAAAATATGGGGTCAATTTGATTTCATATTTTTCTAAAACTAAATATATATGTAAATTCCTTTCATTTTAAACTATGAAAAATATGGGATCAAATTGATTTCATACTTCAACGTCCTTCCGCACTATGAAAATATGGGGTCAATTTGATTTCATATTTTTCTAAAACTAAATATATAAGTAAATTAAAACGTTCTTCCGAAGCGGGCGACGATATTTCGATTCTAGTGACCGACAGCTTCTTACGGGAAACTCCAACAAAAAAATTGCACCGATATGAGGTCAACAAGCTAAGATGCGGTTAAATTTGTTAACACCTAGAACTATTAAAACTTGGGAAAGATTTAAGGAACTCCTTGAAAAACTACAAAGCTTAGAAATGATATTAATTGAGATTTAGCTCAAAAATGTTTGTCTAAGTATTTTCCAGTTTCAAAAACTGCAAAGCTTAGAAATGATATTGCTTCTTTTACTCAACATGAAGGACAATCTATATATGATGCTAGGAAAGATTTAAGGAACTCAATATAAACTGTCCACATCATGCTTTATTAGACCGGTTAATCATTTAAACTTCTTGTAATGAGTTAGTAGGATCCCTTAGATTTGTTATAGATACTGTTGTTGGAGGTTCATTAAAGTCTAAACTATTTAACGAAGCTTATTCATTAATTGAAGAAATGACTACAAATAATTTTCAATGGCCTTTTGATAGGGTAAATCTTAAAAAGTAGCCAATATTCATGATAACAATGTTATTTCAATGATTGCATTTCAAGTTGCTACATTATCTAAGAAGATAGACCAAATTGAAATGAATTTTTCTCCAACACGACAAATGGTTGAAGAAAATTCATTAGGACAAATGATTGATTCTCATTCTTCAATGAAAACTATAAATGCTATCAATAGACTCAATAACCTATATTCAAATTATTACAACCCAGGTTAGAAAAAACCATCCTAACTTCAACTGGAATAACAATCCTAGTGATGGAATAATTAGGTAATACTCAAGTTAACCAATTGGGAAATTAGAACAACAAGGTTAGTGGTGATAACTTTAGACGTACTTATCCTCCTAGATTTAATCAACAAGTTAAGGAGAAGAAGTTGTCTATGGAAGAACTGAATTTCTCGACTACTATTAGAAATTTGGAGAATCCATTGGAACAAATTGCTAACACAATTAGCAATACACCTCAGGGAACACTTCCTAATAATGTAGAGATCAATCCTAAAGAAAAAAAGTGAAAAGAAAGAGCAAGTTAAAGCGGTCCAATTAAGGAGTGGAAATGAATTAAATGTTAGAGTTCAAAAAGAGATTGAAGTTGAAAGAGAAGTTGAAGAAATTGAAAGGCCTGAAGAGATTATTCCTAAGGAAACAAAAACACTTAACTCTCCAACTAAGATCAATTTAGAAAAACCCCCGCCACCTTTTCCTCAAAGACTTAAATAATAAAAATTGGATCAATAGTTTTCAAATTTTTTTGAAATATTCAAGAAGCTTACAATTAATATCTCTTTTGGTGAGGCTTTGGAACAGATGCAAAGTTATGCCAAATTTATGAAAAAAGTTTTAAATAAAAAAGGATGTTTGCAGATCATGAGACTGTTGCACTTAGTGAAGAATGTAGTGCAATAACTCAAAAAAAGCTTCCTAAAAAACTTAAAGATCCTAGTACCTTTACCATACCTTGTGCAATTGAAGAAAAAATTTATGGAAAAGCTTTATGTAATTTAGAAGCGAGCATTAACCTTATGTCATTATCTATATTCAAAAGGTTAGGTTTAGGAGATATTTCTCCCACTACTATAACTCTTCGATTAGCTGATCAATCTTTTACTTATTCTAAAGGGGTTATAGAAGATATATTGGTTAAAGTGGATAAATTTATCTTCCTTGTTGATTTTATTGTATTAGATATGGAAGAGGATAAAGAAATTCCTATCATTTTAGGGAGACCTTTCCTTGCTACCAGATGAACAATGATAGATGTGCAAAAAGAGGAATTAACAATGAGATTGAATGATTAAGAAGTTACATTTAATGTGGTTAAAATAATGAAGTATCCTGATGGAAAGAGTTATAGAATGGATATTATTAATGATATGATTGTTAATCATTTTCAAAATAGATGTGAAGTCATATTGGATAAAAAGGATGAAGTCATTTTAGAAGAAGATCAAGAAGCAGAGCTGAAGGATATTCTAAAGATGAATCAAATGAGATGATTATGGAGGATTCAAATAATGTGTAGGAAGAATATGAAATTTTAGATACTGAAAATAGTATACATTTGATTCCATCTATTGAAAAGCCTCCTAAACTTGAGATTAAAATTTTATCGACTCATTTAAAGTATGAATTTTTGGGGAACTCATCTACATTACCTGTTATTATATCCTCAAATTTAACTGATGAACAAGAGCAACAATTATTAAAAATATTAAAAAAACATAAAAAAGCCTTTGGATGACATTCACTGATATTAAAGGAATTAGTCCTTCAATCTATATGTACCAAATTTTGATGGATGAAAACCATTAACTTAAGGCTGATCCTCAAAGGAGATTGAATCATATAATGAAAGATGTGGTTAAGAAAGAAATTTTAAAGTGGTTGATGCTGAGATTATTTATCCAATTTTAGATAGTTCTTGGGTTAGTCCTATTCATTGTGTTCCTCAGAAAGGAGGAGTGACTATGGTTGAAAATCAAAGGAATGAATTAATTTCGACAAGGGAAGTTATTAGATGTTGAATCCACATGGATTATAGAAAATTAAATGCAGCCACTAGAAAAGACAATTTTCCTTTACCTTTTTCTAAATCAAATGTTGGATAGACTGGCAAGACACTATTATTTTTGCTTTTTGGATGTATATTTTGGATACCAATAAATACTATTGCTCCCAAAGATCAAGAGAAAACAACTTTTACTAGTCTTTATGGAACTTTTATTTTTAAAAGAATGTCATTTGAATTATGTAATGCCCCTGTAACTTTTCAAAGATGTATGATGCCAATTTTATGTGATCAAATAGAGAAAGAAATTGAAATTTTTATGGATGATTTCTCAGTCATTATAAATTCTTTCAAATTTTGTTTAGATCATTTAACAAGAGTTCTGAAGTGCTTTGAAGGAATAAAATTGGAAAAAAATGCCAATTTATGGTTGGAGGAGGAATAGTGTTTGGGCATAACATTTCTGAAAAAGGCATGGACATTTCAAGTTGTTGTTGAATTGCCACCACCTATTAATGTGAAGAGAATAAGAAGTTTTTATGAACATGCTGATTTCTACAGAAAATATATTAAGTATTTTTAAAAAATTTCCAAGTCCTTATGCCAACTTTTAGAAAAAGATGCCAGCTTTGATTTGATGAAGAGTGCCTGAATGCCTTTAATTTATTAAAAGATAAATTAATCACTGTACCTATTATTATTTCACCTGATTGGGTAAAACCTGTTGGATTAATGTGATGCTAGTGATTAAGCTATATGGGCTATTTTAGGACATAGATATGACAAAATATTCAAGTTAATATAGTATGCTAGGAAAACCCTTAATGAGGCTTAAGATAATTACACTACCACTGAAAACGAATTATTAGCTAAAGTGTTTGCTCTTGATAAATTCAGATATTATCTTATTGGAACTAAATGTATTGTGTATACTAATCATTCTGTTAATAAGTATTTAATGATGAAGAAAGATGTAAAACTACGATTAATTAGATTGGTCCTTCTAATGCAAGAATTTGATTTTCAAGTAATGGATAGGAAGGGTAATGATAATCAAATAGCTGATCAACTGTCGAGGATTGAATAGGAAAAGGAGAGAGATTTAAATGATGAAATTAATGAGAATTTTTCTGATGAACAATTATATGAGATTAATGAATGTCAAATTTTGTGATATGCTGATATAATGAACTACTTGGTTAGTACTATTTTACCCTATGGATTAGAAAGCATCAAATTAAGAAGTTCATTTATGATTCAAAATCTTACTTATGGGATGACCCTTATCTCATAAGTATAAACAATGCAAGGACTTAATTAATTGAAGATGTATACCATTAGAAGAAACTTAAGAAGTTATTCAAAAATGTCATAAATCAGATTTTGGGGGACATTTTGGAGTAGATAAAACTGCATTTAAAATTTTACAATCTAGATTTTATTTCCCTAATTTTTTTAAGAATGTTAACAATTACATAAAAATATGTGATCGATGTAAGAGAGTAGGCAATATTTTTAGAAGAGATGTAATGCCCCTTAATTTTTCTCTTGAGGTTGAAACCTTTGATGTTTCAGGATTAGATTTTATGGGACCATTGGTACCATCTTTTGGAAAAAAAATATATTTTAATAGCCATGGATTATGATTCTAAGTTGATTGAAGTAGTCACTTTACCTCAATATGATGCTAAAAGTGTAGCAAAATTTTAAGAAAGAATTTTTTACTAGATTTGGAATGCCACAAGTTATCATTACAGATGAGGGAAGTCATTTAAGGAATAGAATGATAGAAACATTAACTTTAAAATTTGGGATTAAACATCAAATTATCACCTCTTATCATCCTCACACCAGTGGTTTAACAGAAGTATCCAATTGAGAAATTAAAATAATATTAGAAAAAATGATAAATCCTAAAAGAACTGNTTTAAAGGCAACTCCCCTCCAACCCCAAAATAACGCCGACACTCTCACTAAGCTGTGTGGCAAAGAGTGAGTCTCTCATGGTCCCACATGGGTAACAGACTCATCAAAATACAGAACCTATGAATTATCCAACCTATCCTAAAGGGGAATCTCAATATGTCAAAGCACATCTAGGTAATAAGAATAGAGGAAAAATATGTCAAAGCACATCTGGACCTAATCTGAAGGCCTTGTAGGAAAGTAAAAGTAGGTTTTGAAAAATTTTAAGAAATGTAAGCTTAAATTTTAAATCATCTTAATCTTTATGATTAGGATTTTTTATTGAAAAAAATTATAATTTGACAGTCTTAGAGAGCTAAAATTATATTTTTTATAGCATCAAAGATAAACTAGAAAAAAATAAGGAAAACAATCAAAGCATGCAATCATGTAAGAAAAAGAATTAAAATAGGCCAACTATGAAAAACTAAAGGCTGGTGTTGTTGGGTCGGCACCATATCTTAAAATAGAAAAAGGCAGTTGAACTCTCTATATACATGCCTAACCCTAATTCTATACATAATTAAAATTTAGAATTAAGGTAGTAAACATGACCAAATACCTCCTGGTCCTCATCACATGATTTTTTCACATCTGGCACATCGAAACCCTTGCCCATAACTTATTTCTATTACAGTCACTCCTAAAATTTTAAAAGTACAAAGCAAAAAGAAAAAAAAGGACTTAACATATATGAAAAAACTTTAGCGGGATTGTCAACAAACATACATCATGTAATGAGTTGTGTCTTTTTATCGGGGGAGCTAAATAATATGTGCAAGCAAAACATTTAGTAGAAATTATCACATGCTCTCACATTAATGATACTTTTGTTTGTGCATATATATAAGCACAGTTCCTTACAGAAGGAGGCCCTATTAACATTTTAGAAACCTTTGGATACTTTGAAGGTCAATTAAACTTATTATTATTTGTTCAAGAAAATCATCCATTAAAGCTTTTAAGGACCCATCAAATTATGATATTGAGTTTGGTAGATACACCTGCTACTGGTCTTCTTACTTTCTAATTCTTGCAATTTATTTAAATTTCCCATAAAACTATATAGATATATACTGCAAAGCTAATCTTTCAATAGGAGTGCGAGAAGATGATATGTACGCATTTACATTTTTGCAATGCAATTTTCTTTCCTTTTACTTTACTTCATTTCCTACCTGTACTTGTTTTAATTATAAAAAAATATTTTTCAAAATTAAAAATAAAAAAAACTTTTACAAAAATAAAAATTACAAAAATGTTTTTTTTCAAAATTAAACAACATTTTTCAAAACCAAACCAGCAATTTCATAAAACGTCCTTTTGAATTTACGAGAGTCCCTTGGATGAGGTAACCCATGGTTACTAACGAGATCTCCCTAGTTTAAATGAGCTTAACAACTCATTTAAGCTATGCAAATTCAAAATAAAATAGTGATACCGGAACGAGAGAACCATAGGATTATAACTAGTGTCGCTCTAATCAACTTTAACTCCCCATATTGATTAAACATACTTGTCATTTAAACATTTAAACTCTTAGACAATAGGACGGCTACTTCATCGAAAAGCTTGGAGCTAACTTTGAGGGCAACATTCTACAATCGTCAGTGGGTTTACAACGAAAAATCTTTTTCTAAAATTAAACAACATAACCCATAAAATTTTTAAGTTGTTTGCCTAGCGCAACATAAATCCTTACTTTATCTTTAGGCCTTTGCACAATTATTTTGTGCAAATTAAGCCTTAATTTGTTTTAGGATATTGAGGTTATCGTTTGTTACAACATAAATCCTCCTATCTTCAAGGCTATTTGAATGATTATGTCATGCAAATGTAAGCCCTAAGCAATAATAATTGGTAGGATGAAATATTCAATAAGTTCCTTTTCGAAATTGAAGCCAAATCATAGAATATCTTGGGAATTCAATGAGGTTCTCCTCAAGATCTGTGACAACCTCTAGTTTTCTCCCATTGGATTTCATAATAATGTTCCAAATTTGAACTATTCCCATTTGACACTCCTTGGCTTAATCTTTGAAAAGTTCTACCTTTTTAACATATTTAAGACAATACTTTTTTATCTAAATCAAGGGTTTTCTTAATTAACCTTAGTCATTTAAGATGCAATTGACTATAAGGGCTTGACTTTATGGGAAAATTTAGAACTCAGCTTAATATAAACTTTACGGGAAAATTTAGAACTCAGCTTAATATAAACTCTATCTAATTTTTTATATTAGATAGGGAAATTTGTCGGTCAACATAAAGTTTCGCAGACTAAAACAAATGTCATAAATTCCTTAGTTTATTTATTTGAGCCTCATTAGCGAGTGATGTGTCTATTCCTTGGGATAGATGCATCATTTGTGGTGTTTTGCTTGTTTATTAAAACTATTGTCTATATGGGGTCGGTTCGGTCTCGTATTTGTAAAAATTAAAATATTATTTTCCTAAAATTATTATATATTATAACAAATCAAATATCTTTCTTTTCAAACAAAAAGTCGACCAACAATTTTTTGGCAACTCCACCAGGGAACTAGTTTCACTCTCTATTATGATCAGAAGTCTTGTCTTTATATATCAATAATGTGTCCATGTCCCTCATGGACCACATTACTCTGTTTTTATTGGCATGCTTTGTTCATTTCTTTTTTAGTCAAGTACGATCAACTCTTTTTGATTCCATGACCATATGTTTAATCACATTTAAACAGAGAGGTTCTGGAATCCTTTAGGACTTTATCTTTTGTGTGGGTTCGGACCCCAAATAGGTGTGTTGTTGGACAAGTTTTGCTGGGCAATGTGCGTTGTAAAGTTTATCCTGCAATGGGTCTTAAACTTCACTTCTCCCTCATATCTTTCGGGTTTGGTTTGCAATTTTGTAAATCAAGCCAAATTGTTACGTCTCTTCATCCTCGTTTAATTTTAATCGAAACTCTTTAATGCTATAATCATAAATAAACAATAAATTTGAACATGAAATTAAGAAAGAACGTACCCAGTCCACATAAGACCTTTGTTAATTTTTAGTGTTCTCGTTGAAATTACAATGTGATGGCCGACACTAATCCCCATATGGAATTCCATACTCTCACTTTATTTTGCAACCTACCTACCGACCACAAGGCCCGCAACATTGCACTTATGATCAAGTTTGGAGCTGGATTCGACAAGTTTGAGGTCGTACTTGATAAGGCCTCATTCGTCGTCATGAAGTTTTCTACTCTAGAAGTTCAAGAGTCGTTTGCTGAGTTTGATTTGAGCTATCCCAGAACTTCCCTTTCTTACAAGAAGGTCAAGATTGTTATCACCACAACACTCGTTAAGTCTTTTGTCCCCGCATCCGTCCGCTCGAGAATCTTCACACCTACTGTTCTCGGAATCATTTTCACTGTGCCTACAGCACCGTTTGCTAAAGGTAAAGAAATTTTGATTGAAGAAGATTCAGTCAATGGGTTCACTGTTCAATCATTAGTATTTGAAGTTGGTTTCAGTTTAGGTCTTAAGCCGCCGACTAATTCATAAAGAATAAACTAAAACCGGAAGATTCATAGGGTCGTCGGGGCCCAGGCTATAGAGATAGCCTCTGCTGATGAAATTTCTCACCAAGAGGAACTCAGATTATCTGAGATTGCTCCTCTCCTATGAGGAAGTAAGTTTCATCCGTAAAGGGATGCCACTGGGGATGAGAGCATCTATAGGATTGTTGCTACTCTACCGTTGTTGCAAGATCATGGTAAGATAAGGAAGAAGCTCACTCCCATCAATAAAGTTCGTACATTGTTTGAGAGATTAGTTGCCAAGGAAAGGTGTATTGTCACTGAGTTTCTCAAGCGAGTGGGATGCGCAGTATTACCTAGATGATTAAAGAAATACTAGAGGATATTAGAGTCGTCTGCCAATTATAGAGAACACTTGAGTGCTTCCAGCCCATAATTCAGTCAAATTCTGGCTTAGGAGTCGTGTGATAATATTACCATCGTTATAGATTCTACTCTCATTTCTCCGAGGTACATAGAACATCGACCGGTTAAGTCATGTCCGGGTCAGAGGATATTACCCACTAACATTTGTAAAAGCTTACTAAAGAAAGATAAGGGGAAGAGACCCGTTACTGATGTACTTGGTCTGCTCTGCTGGGAGCATGCTTCTCTTCGACATACTGATACTTTCTTTAATACGCTCCATCTTAAGGAATTAAAATCAATGAAGAGAGTGTGGATACCCAAGGGTGCTGCACCAGTACATTATGATGAGCCCGTGAAGCAATTTTGTGGAATGAAGCATAGGTTCGACACGTTAGAAGTTATCACCATCGTTGCTACAAAGTCAGCTGTACAGAAGGATGTGTTCAAGAGAGACCTCCAGATCTCAAGATTAAGGAGAAAGAAAAGAAGAAAAGGTAAAGAAGCTCAGATTCAAGATTGTAGAATTAGCCAAAGAGCGAGGAGTAGGTGTTGGCGATGACGATGATGATTTTGATTTCACAGATTATCTCGATGAGGAGTTCATGGAGATTAATGTAAGTGAAACTAGGACAGCTACATCTGCGAGTGATGCTCCACTTTTTGGTGAGGAGAATGTCGTGGATTACCGACAAATGGTCATTCAACTAGGAGATGAACACATTATATGAATGGAGAAAAGGATGGAAGAGATGGCCACCACTATGACTGTTTTGGCTACAGTGCAAAGGCAACCTCAATCACAACAATTAGCTTCACCAGAGGTTAATCAGTCTAAGGTTATGCATATTACAGACGATAGAAGGGAGGTCATTCAGCCAGAAGAGACAAACTACAGAAGAAGGATTCAATCTAGAGTTTGGTATCAGAGAAATACATTAAGCTGATGGTTAAATAACAAGTTTGGGAGGCTATAGCCCAGTGTAAGGATGGTGCATCGGCTTCAAAGGGTAGGCCTTACCCGAGGAAATTTGATGTCGTGCCTTAACCCAAGGGCTTTGTGTCACCAAACTTCCAGATGTTTGACAAAAATCAAAAATCCCCCTCAACATATAGCCTACTTCAGAGCCAGTTGTTGTAATACTAGAGACAATGAAGTGTTATTGTTCTATCAATTTGTTAGCAGTCTATCAGAGATAACATTTGACTAATATGCAAAATTTCCCAACCGATCAGTAAAGAGATTTTCCAAGTTGGAGCACTTGTTTGTGAAGAGGTTTGTCGGGACGTAGCATCATGTCACCATAGGAGATCTCGTGGTGGAAAGGCAAAAGCCTAACGAGACCTCGGTTGACTACATCTTGAGGTGGAGAAACTTGAGCATGAAGTGTGAACCTGAGCTACAGGAACAACATGCGATTGAGATTCTAATCAAAAGCATCCATGGACAAGTAGCTTTCTTGCTCAAGGGACTCATGATCAAGTTGTTTGAGAAACTACTCGGCAAGGCCAACATCTTGCAGGAGGAAGTTAAGTAAATAGAGTCCTAGGAAAAGACCGAAAAGTCCAGAACAGTCAAGATATTTGAGAAGAATTATGGTACAGTAGCAAAAATTGATAAGGGCAAGCAGCCAATGAAGATTCAGGCTGAGCAGTCTTATCATGTTTCTCAACAGTCATCACAACATGATCAGTTTCATCAGTAGCAGACTCAGTAGTATGACCAGTCTGGACAGTAGCCATATCAGAAAGGATCGTACCAGATAGATGGTAGACAGGGTTTAACAATTACAGAGCAGATGAACATGGTGTATTTTTTCAACAATGATGTTAAGCCAAATATGTTAAGAAAGTTGATGAAGAAGCATGAGTTCAGAGTACCAGAGCCAAAGAAACCAGACTAGGTTGATAAGAAGGATTATCCCAACTATTATTCATACCACAAACTCCTTGTACACACCACAGAGGAATGTTTTAGTTTTAAAGATTGGCTTGAGATGAATCTTAAAGAAAGAAATATAATGATTCTAAAAGAATATTTAAAATAACCTCAAATAGGTTCTGTAAAATTGATTTCGGCCAAGGCAATTACCCCGATAGAGCCTTATTCAGAGAAAGATGGTTGGAGCATAGTTTGGAGCAGATCATCCAAGTAGATACTGGACTAGATTTAGACCGCATCAGCATAAGTGGTTGTTCAGAGTCTACAGCTTGCTAGGCCAAAGATAGAGATTAATCTGGAGAAGTCGTTGCAGCTAGAGAAGAAGAAGAACAAGATCATGCAAGAGATGAAGACTGATAGTGTGAGGGGTAGGATAGGGGCCGCATCATTAGATTGGTTGTTTCTAATTCAGGGAAGAAATTCCTCGATTCGCCGAGAGTGTAAGACTGTCCTTTTGCCCCTCTGGAGTTTTTTTAGTACAATGATTATGATTTCAGCTGTATTTTAACTATCTCTAGTGATAACGTGGCTTACTGTGATCAATCTAACTCTGATGTTAATTCCCAAATTGATCCTCAAATCATACTTAAGTCCGATAAGCCTACTAATGGAAACAAAGAAGATAACAACGACACCAGTTACTACAGTTCTGAGAGTGAGGAGCCAGTCCTCGAGTTTTGTGGAACCTCACTAGTGATCAACATGGGCTTGTCAAATTCAGAAATGATGCCTAAATAGTCGGATAAAACATCAATAAAAGAAGAGTTTACTGAAATTAATTTAAGGAGTGGGAAGATATTACCCCCTAGGACAACTCCATTGGATAAAGGAAAGCAAAGAGTCACTCGAGAACAACCACCTCCGCCTTCGCCAGTAGAAGAGAATCAAGTGAAAATTAGAGGTCTTTATAAAGTAGATTATAATATACTAGCTCATCTTAGGAGGTTGCCAACCAAACTAAGCATCTACAATGCTCTGATTCTGTTAAAGGAGATGATGCAATCTCTGGTCACAACTGTACTTTACCCAAAAGATTGCTTAGTTCAACTATCCAGCACATTGTCGGATGATGTTTGTTCATTAAAGGAACAACCTGAGGTGACCTTCACTGATGAAGACTTGCTACTTGGTTTTACCGATCACAACTGACCGCTCTAAATCTCCGTTAACATCAATAGATTTGTGCTCTCCTAAGTTTTGGTAGATCCAAGAGAATCACTCAATTTGATGAGTCTACGGACGTTAGCGTACTTGGATATTGACACTCAGGAGCTTACTGTCGATTGGATGATGTTAAGAGGATTTAAATAGAAAGGGAAGAGAGCTTTGGGATCAATTTCACTACTAATGAAGAATGGTAAGCTAGTAACAACCGCTAAATTCCATATCATTGACACAAAAACTTCGTTCAACGCTTTGCTTAATCGACCATGGATTCATGAGCACAATATGGTCATGTCATCAGTAAACCAGTGAATTAAGTATTACAAGGAGGGATAAGAATATTGCATCAAAGAGGATTTGCAACCATTTTAGGTTCATGAAGTAGGCATCCTCGAAGATGCTGCTAACTTTGCTCCCCCGAGGAAGACAGTTTTTTCTTGAGAAGTTGTGTCAAGTAAGGTGGAAGTCTTAAAGGGATCACAAGAGCAAGATTATTCAACTCCACTTCAATAATCTACTACCACTTCTTTGTAAAAAACTGGTAGAGGATCTTTTAGTCTACGCATCCTAGATCAAGGCCGGCGACGTGGACTTGGAAGAACCAACATGATTGTTGAATTGACAAGGCAAACAACCTGGAAGAAAGTTCTAATGAAGTTGAGTCTGATGAAGAGACAATGATGATAAAATAGAAGAAACCACAGTTTGAGATTTACATGGAAGATATGGAGAAAAGTAAATATGAGTCAATGTTTGATCGAATCAACCACTACGTGCATGCCATGCCTCTTACTCTGATTCACCCTAAAAAGGTTGAGAGTTTAAAGGTCAAGGAAGTCCAGGGTGCTGGTTTGAAACTGATTAAATTTTTCCGTGCTTCTCCTACTACTAGTTCTGAAATTCATGTAAATTTGAAAGAGGATGATTCTAACAAATTAATGGAATTACCATTTGATTACTTTTCTCTATGTGTTTAAAAATTAATTCAACAGGGATATGTGCCGTAGCAAATGCCAAAAGATAAATTACAACTTTTTAAGAAATTATGAAATGTTAAAGGTCAAACTTTCAACTCGAAAGAGGGTATGAAATTTGGTATGATAGGACCAGTCGATGATTCAAAATTTTGCATGGTTGTCACTAGTGAATTAGAAGAGGATTGTCTCGATGCAGAAGATGATTTTGAAGACTCTTAGATAGATGACACTCCACCAGAGTTGGAGGAGGAACTTAAATCAATAGTCAAAAAATTGAAGGAAGTTACCCTTAGGACCGAGGAGCAACCCCGACCAACTTTCTTATGTTCTCTGCTCGGCAAAGAGGAGTCTACGGATTTAATCAAGTATGTCAAAATTTAAGGATTGCATCGCTTGGAGCTACGATGAAATGCAAGGATTGTCCTCAGAAGTTGCAGTTCACAAGCTTGGAGTGGACAAGGGAATGAATCTAGCAAACAAGCTCCCACATAAATGTTCCTTGAAATAAAACAACAAGGCATTGCAGAGGTAAGAAAATTAATTGTGCTAACTTTGATAGAGAAGAGCAATACTCGACATGGCTAGCCAACATCGTACCAGTTACAAGGAAAAATGAACAAATCTGTGTATGTGTTGACTTCAAGAATTTAAACAAAGCATTTCCAAAGGATGAGACTCCACTACCAATACCAAAACTAATGGTGCACATCTTGTCAAAACAATAGATATTTTCTTTCATGGATGGATGATACACCGAAAATATATGCATTTTTATACCCATATTTTATCCTTATTTTTGGTGATATTGCACCTTAATGGAAGATATTTTGATGTTTTCTTGCAGGTTGTTGATTTTTAGGACTTAAAGCAAAAAAGGAAGCAAAAAGGATAGAATTTGGAGTTAAAATGACGTTGTTGAAGAAGCATTCAGCGCCAACGATGCAAAACAACGTAACAGTTGAAATTTTGACTCGGCGCCGACGGCACCAGACTAACGTTGACGACGCTAAAGGTGGTTCAACCCCCATTTCTAGTAGGTTCAATGTATTTGGACAATTTTTGAAGAGTTTTTGGAGGCACCACTTGGAGAACTGACCTTGGGCTTTATTTGGGGCCAAAATTCATCTGGAAATGGACTCCTTTTCACTCTAAAACGTTCCACCACGCTCCATTTTTGTCATTATTCATAATCCATCTTCATTCCACCACCATATTGGAGTCCATTAGTGATTTTATTTTATATTTTAGAGTTTGTGTGGTGAGATTTAGTGTGAAAATTTCTGTAAGAGTGTTGCAGAAGGAGAAAAGCGAGAGATATCTTCTTCCTACAGTTCTAAGGAAAAACTACAAGGGATTTGCTTTGAGAACGAGTTTCAGGTAAGTTTTATTTGTTTATTAGTGTTGTATGAACTTTCTTTTATATATGAAATTTGTGTTTTATTGTGTCTTTCTCATGGAATCTGAGTGTTTCCCTCTATCTTTCTCCCTACTCTAAGATATGGTGAAACGAAGAGATAATATGATGTGCCAAAATTAAAATATAAAATAAATTGTGATGATTTTCAACTTTGAACTTAATTTATATTTCAATCTAGCTAATTGAATTTTTAGAATATGTTATGAAACATATGATCCGGGAAATGGATTATGAGTTCTAAAACATATTGTTAACTTAAGGATTTCCAAAAATTTTGTAAATTGTTTATCTTTATTCTTCTGCTTTAGTCTTTGAGTAGAGGTAATGGTTTTTCTAAATAAGCCCATGTTTGTTCATTTTCATGTTGATCATTTTCCATTTCTTCCTTCTCTTCAACAACTTCAGTTTCTCTTTGAATCCCTGTTTTAACTTCTTTTCCACTTCATAATTGAATAGCTTTAATTTGTTTGTTATTTTGACCTTTTCAACTAACTTCCACAGTACTTGGAAGAATTCTAAAAGGTCTA
Organism: Phalaenopsis hybrid cultivar; assembly: GCA_002079205.1. Classification (NCBI taxonomy): domain Eukaryota; kingdom Viridiplantae; phylum Streptophyta; class Magnoliopsida; order Asparagales; family Orchidaceae; genus Phalaenopsis; species Phalaenopsis hybrid cultivar. The sequence continues at coordinate 73,065 of JXCR01080528.1, forward strand.
TTACTGAGTGCAGTAGCAATATGTCCTAACTGATTTTCAATATTTCTAATAGCAGTCTCTGATTCTGTATTTGATTTCTCATATTCAACATCACTTCTTCCATCGTCAACTTCTTTTCCTTAACTTATGGGTTAGGGTTGGAGTTAAATCCTAGAAGATAATAAGGTTGATAATTAGGATTTCCTTGATTGTTCAAATTTTCAAATGGATTCACCAATTTTTTATAATTATTCCAACCCAAATTAGGGTGATTTTTCCATCCAGGGTTAAAATAATTAGAATATGGATTATTTTTTTGATTATTTATAGCATTTAAAGTTTCATAAGATGATTGAGTATCAATAATCTGTCCTAGTGAATTTTCCTCTAATACTGGGGGTATTTGAGGATAGCTCACTCCCATTTGATCAATCTTTTTAGAAATAGCAGCAATTTGAGATGCCAAAATAGACATTGCATCAGAATCATGAATACCGGCTACTCTTATAGGATTTACCCTTTCAGAGGGCCATGGAAAATTGTTCGTAGCCATTTCTTCCATTAAAGAATATGCTTCATCAAAAGGTTTTGACATTAATGATCCACCCGCAGCAGCATCTATAATATATCTAAGTGATCCTACTTATCCATTGTAAAATATTTGAATTATTAACCAATCTGGTAAAGCATGGTGTGGAAATTTTTTAAGAAGATCTTTAAATCTTTCCCAGGCTTCATATATTGATTCCTCTTCAAACTGACAAAAATATATAATATCATTTCTAAGCTTAGCGGTTTTTTAGGGTAGAAAATACTTAGCCAAGATTTTTTATGATAGTTCTCCTCAAGTTCTAATAGATCTAGGTGTTAATGAATTTAATTAAGCCTTGGCTTTATCCCTCAATGAAAAGGAAAAAATTCTAAGTCTAACAGTATCATAACACATTCTGCATATTTAAATGTAGCATAAATTTCAAGAAAACTAGCCAGATGTAAGTTAGTATCTTTAGTAGGTGATCCTCGAAACTGATTATTTTGTATCATTTTGATAATAGCAGGTTTAAGCTAAATGAATTAGCAACAACAGCAGAATTTTGAATAGTCAAGTGAAGTACATCTGCTGTCGGATTCACATAACTTTTAAAGATCTTTGTCGATTCTCATTTATTGGATTATCTAAGTTATGTGCCATTTCTTTTAAAATTTTTAATTTCTATTTGTTATTTTTAAATTTCTCTAATAGTATGTTCTATTTCTGAATCATAAGGTACTAAACCATTAGATCCAATATTTCACATAAACAAATAAAGTAAGCAAAGTAAAATTCTAAAAAATAAACACTCTTAAATAAAAATATATTTCCTTTTAGATTTTAGATTTTTATTTGTATTTTTATGGTATATATATTATCTTTAAATTTCCAAATTTATCAAAACTATTTAATTTAACTGTTACCTTCCCTGGCAACGACGCCAAAAACTTGATCGCGATTTTTATATATATAAGGATTTATGAAGTTAACACCACTACGGCGCTAAAAACTTGATCTGTGTGCTAAAAGTAAGCTGTGCAAAATTTATATAAGTATAGGCAATTTTTAATGAGATTCTACGGAAGTATACGTATTGTTATCAAGTAATAATGGACTTTCTATTTAAGCCCCAAATATAGATCCCAAGGGGAAGGTTTAAATTTGCAATGATAAATTTTATTAGGATATTCATAGAAATTCAAATAAAATTACTGTCACTAATTTTGAATCTTGAGATATAAACTAAATTACTTAACTATTAGCAGAACATAGATTTAAACAGTAACTATTAATCTACTAACTATGTTTATGTAATGAAGATTTCTTACGTAAAAAAACATCATTTCCACTACAACGAGGTTTTAGTGAAATGAGATGAGATAAATGTTTATAATATGTATTGTGCCAAATAGGAGTAATTTAATTCTCTACCCTAAAACAGTGCAAAGAAAATCATTCGCTAATCTCAAGTCTAGTCCCTAAATCCATGGCTAGGCTAGGAGGATATCAGCTCCCACTCCAGAGCTCCCACTTCCCTTCACTTAAAGTATAACTCTCGCTTTAGTTTTTAAACACTAAGACCGAATTGAGGATTTTAGTCTGTCGCCCTAAAGATTCTCCAATTTTACACCTAACAAAGAATATTTCTCTATTTATTTGCACTTAATTCCATAAACAAATTTCTTCTCCATGAAATCAAATGTGATCCTCACTCTGTTGTAGAACTCATAGACCATTTCCTGGATCATATGTTTCACAACACATTTTAACAATTAAATTGGCTAGATCGAAAAGTAAATTAAGTTCGGAGTTGAAAAATCATCACAATTTATTTTATATTTTAATATTAGCACATTCATATTATCTCTTCTTTTCACCTTATCTCAAAGTAGGGAGAAAGATAGAGGGAACTCATGTTTTCTCTTTATTTCACCATATCTCAGAGTAGGGAGAAAGATATAGGAAACTACTAAGAATTCATGAGAAAGATACAACAAAACACAAATTTCATATATAAAAGAAAGTTCATACAACCTACATTAGAAAGATACAACAAAACACAAATTTTATATATAAAAGAAAGTTCATACAACAATAATAAACGAAGACTTATCTGAAACTCTTTTTCAAAGCAAATCCCTTATAGCCATTCCTTAGAAATGCAGAAAGAAGATATCTCTCACTTTTCTGGTTCTCCAACACTCTTACATAAAGTTTCACACTTAATCTCACCACACAAACTTTAAATTATAAAAGAAAACTCACCAATTAACTCCAATGTGGTGGTGGAATGAAAATGGATTATGAAGAATGGCAAAAAAGGAGCGTGGTGGAACGTTGTGGAGTGAAAAGGAATGTGAAGGAGTGAAGGAGTGAAGAAGTGGAGTCTAGGAGTGAAGGAGTCTGTTTCCTGATGAAGTTTGGCCCCAAATAGAGCCTAGGATTGGTTCTCCAAGAGGTTCCTCTAAAATCTCTTAAAAAATCATCCAAATACATCGAATCTTCTAAAAATAGGGGTTGAACAGACAATGGCGTCGTCGGCGCCAGTGTCCCGCAATTCAATTCATTGCTCTCTATTTAAAGGCATCATCGGCGCTCTTCTGGCACTATCGGCGCTGAGTAAAATTCTTCATCTATTCTATTGTTTTTCGCGGTCGATGCTAAGTATATCTTCAAAAACGTCATTTTGCTCTAAATTCCATCCTTTTTATTTCATTTTTGCTTTAAATCCTAAAAATCAACAACCTGCAAGAAAATATCAAAACACCTTCCATTAACGTGCAATATTACAAAAAATAAGTAAAAATATGGGTCTAAAAATGCATATTTTTTTGGTGTATCACACACCCCATTGAGTGGTTAAATGAATCTAGACACATAGAAAAGCATTTGGATGAAGGAATGTCTCTTGGATTGAAAGGTGTGTCTTTTAGATGAAGGGATGTGTCTCTTAGAGAAAGGAGGGGTTTTGTGCCTCTTTAAATAAAGGGGGTTAGCGCCTCTCATAGAGAAGAATAAGAAGCTAGGAAGAGCTTTAGAAGGATTTTTGAGAGAGTTTGGTGTGAGTTTATGAAGATGTAGATTTCTCCATTTTTTGGAGAGATTGGCAAGGGATTTTGAGAGATATGATTAACGAAGTATTAGTAGCACATGGATTGATAATAGTCTTTGTTGGAGAGATTTTTCATCTTTCTTTCAAAGGGAAAAAGCTAAGTATTGTGTTTTCATTATCTTATAATTTTTGTAAACATTTTTTAGTGGATTTTCATTAATTTAGATGAAATTTTCTGTTATGTTTTATCCATACTTCTAAAAGTAGTTTTTCTTACTCTTTTATTTTAATATGAAGTAGTGGCATGAGTAGGAATATTTATTTTAAAATTGAACTATTTTTATTTTAAAATAAAAACAGTTCTATCATTTTTCAACTAAGTTCTTTTACAAGTGATCAGTTTACGATGTGAATTAAGATTCCATGAAAATACAATCAAATTTATGAAATAAGAGAATTTTTAAGCAAATCTAAATTCCTAAACATGTATCCAATTCATTACAAAAAAAAAGTAAAATGAAGATAATGGCATAAGCAGTAAAAGGATTGATAGAATTATGAAATAAACTAAGTGCCAACAAGAAAAATATGTCTACCTACGCTCCTTCGAGCATATATGTATGCTTAGTATTCTATTAGTTTTTTGCAACTATTTGTCACCTAGCAGCTTCTAATAGAAATAGATCATGAATTATATTTCCTTAAAAATTGCATTTCCACACATATTATTTCGCAATAGCCAACCAGACATTGTGAGTGCACTCTAGTTACAAAAACACCGCTCTCTGAAGTGTTAGTTTCACTTACAACATATTTTAACATAACCAATTGTCACTTAAGTTATATCAATGAAGTGAAGGGGAAATTTCTCATCACATTAAAATAAAAACAGTTCTATCATTTTTCAACTAAGTTCTTTTATATCATCCCTACATGTTTAGGAATTTAGATTTGCATAGAAATTCTCTTTTTCATAAATTTGATGGTATTTTCACATAATCTTAATTTACATCTTAATTTATTTTAAAAATAGTAAAATCATTTCCCTAATATTTTTTTCTAAATATCTTAACTTTAGTTTCATCATTTTTACTAGCTTTTCTACTAAGTTCTTTTATATCATCCCTAAAAATCAAAAGTTTAGTATCTTAAAGATAACACCCCATGCCCCATGTCATTGAAAAAGTGATATCAAATTAAATACAAGCTACTGAGGAAAAATAAAGTTAAGTTTTAAAAATGGTCTTTTAACCCCCCCCCCCCACCAAACTTGGTTTTTTATGAAGAAAGATAAATTTAACAGAATTATCTATTACAGGGCTCTACAAAAAAAAAATTCAGTTACAAGTAGTAAAAATAGGTGTGTGTAGTAGTAAATCTTAATTCAATATGTATAGCATGAAACTTACAAAGCAAAAGACTACTCTAACACAAAGGCAATACTATATAAAATGGAGCAAATAAAAAATTTTAAAATGTTTTTCTTCCCCCCCCCCCCAAATTGATTTTTAACATGTATAACATTCAGTACAGAAAATATAAGTAGGAAGAAAAATAGTTCAGAAATTCTATCTACCATCAATGTCTATTAGAAACATCTACAAGTATTCATCAAGACAAAACAATATGCAACATGAAGTAAATCTAAACTAAACATGTCAACATGAAATTAAATTAAAGAAAATTCTACTCGCACAAAAAGTATCAGCATAGAAATATATATTTAAGTATTTTTCAAGTCCTATATCAGTTTTAACACAACACACATTATAAATGAGGTTAATTCTTCCTTGAACTCATCGCATCTCACTACCTTACTTCCAATTTCTAACGAAATCACTATACTGATAAATTGAGTACTTATAAAGGATTTTATAGAGTATAATCCCATAGATACAATTATCGCTGATGTATTGGCTCACGTGCACCAACCTCAGGCATCACTATATCTCATTAAGTAAGCACCTTTAATTATTATAAGGATAGTTTAAGATTATCCACATGTTGCTCGTCAAGTAAGTTCATGACCTACCGAATGGAAGCAAGGTCAGAGAAATGAAGTATCATAATTGGGATGGAACTATCATTGTCCAAACTCAAGATGTCTCCTATAAAACTCAAATTTGGTTGAGACCCGAGTCATAGTGTACTCGTTAATCCAACTACTATAAGAGAACATCAACGACTCTAAACACAATTAAAAGTTACTGAAGCACCTCACTCATGACTCATCAAATTGAAATCAAACCACTAACAATCCAAACGTTCATCAATCATCATTCAAACTGAACAATCCATATTAAAGCAAACTCATGACAACACAAACAATCACAACTTTTAATCATAATAAATCAAATCACACTGATAATCATGGGTTGCCTCCCACAAAGTGCTAGGTTTAATGTCGTTAGTTTGATAAAAGGAGCTCCTTTTAGATCAAATTTCCATTTAATTAAACACAGATCAGTCATCCAATCTTTTCCTAATTCTGGGTTTCTTAAGAAATACTCAAATTTCAGTTTTTCATTTAACTTTTCAAATTTATTCCAATTATTGTTCCTCAAGTTTCTTTCTAGATCCAATATTCTTCTTCTAGTATTCTCAATTTGCCTATTAATATTATTCTTAAAATTCATAAGAAATGGATCTCTATATGATAATTCGAGGTCTCTTATATTTTGATTCTCTTTGGATGACTCAGATCCTAAATCAAATTCCACTGGGATATTCTTCAGTCTCAAGTTATCTTCTAATTCGTCTCATTGGTACTGATTATGTGGTAGAGGAGGTCTTTCTATTTTAAAATTGTTTGATGAAATAGGTTTTTTATTATTCCATAAGAATTTTTTCTGTTGTTCTTTCAATCTCCATCTCCTCATTTCTTAACTCAAGCAACTTTTGAAATACATCCTCGAATTCTCTTCTGATTTTGTAGTTTGATAATTTTATCTTGCTCACAATTATTCTCCTTAAGGTTTACTCAGGGTCACTTGGTAAAATAGTAGAAGGATTAATATTAATTGAGTCAACAATCAACCCCAATTGGTTTTATATATTCCTTATAGCAACCCCTCACTTTTCAACTGACTTTCCATTTGATAAACAACCTCTTCTATAGACATCTCCTTCTCCTCATATGGTGGGTTAGAGTTAAATTCAAAAGGAAAAGAAGGTCCAACGTTATAGCTTTCCTGATTATTCTAATTACGTAAAGGATCATCTTGATTGTAATCCCATGATTGGTTTCTTCCTTTATAATTGTTACTCCAGTTAAAGTTGGAAGGAATCTCCCAGCCTGGGTTGTAGTAATTAAAATAAGAATTAATTGAGTGATTGTATATCTCATGCGTAGTGTGAAAAGAGTTAGTGTCAACCAAATATCCAAATGAGTTTTATTCATTCAATAGAGGTTCTTGAGGTTGACACATTCCATAATGATCCAACTTTCTTGAAATATCTGCAACCTGAGACGTTAAAATATTTAGCATATCATCTTCATAATCATTCATCATTTTTACAACAGCTTCTGAAGATCTTTTTCAGTTTCCTAATCCTCCTAACACGTCTCTCTATTTCTAAGTCGTATGATTCAAGGTCTGCAACTCCTAAACTACACATACAAATCTAGAGACAACTATTATGATAGATATCAAGTGTGTGAAACACTTAAAAATATTTTAGGTATTTTTAAATTTTCTTATATTTTTAAAATAAATACACAATAATTAAATACATTATATAATAGCATTAAATTTTCCAACTAAAAATTCTCCTAAAGTTCTTGTTGAAACTTCCCCGACAACGCACCAAATACTTAATCTGACCCACAACTACACAGTAATTTAGCTTTCAAAAGATGGTAAAAAACTTGACCCCAATTTATATTTAGCGTCTAATGTGCAAAATCGAAATGTTATAAAATTTAGAAAATAGTTTAAACGCTTGGGGTACTACAGAAGTTTATGTATCATTTCAAGTAATATAGAAGTTTCTTTTAAAACCCAAAGTATCGATCCCATAAAGAAGCGAGGTAAGAAAGCCCTTAAGTGAAATACTAGTCTACTACTAATAAATCTTAAGTTGGAAGGTAGATTAAGATGGTGTTTTATCTAACAACTACTCTTAAATGCAAATATTAAATGCAAGGATAACAACTATTCCTAAATGAAAATATTAATTCTAATGATAACTTATCTGGATTAATTATTTCAAAGAGTTTTGAGAAGTTAAAGGCTACCCTTCTCGAGCAATTACCTAGGTAATGTATAAAAATGAAATGCTTAAAATATAATGTTGTAGTGACAAATATGAGCATACTTACTCTTTACTTCCTTAGATTATGTAAGTAACATTGGCTAATCTAAAGTTGGTGTTGGCATGTATAGTTGTGCTGGGTAGGTTCTAGTCTCTCACTCCTAGATTACCTACTGTGCCCTCTCTATAGGACCTACCAGTGACCCTTAATTCCAATATCTAGACCAAATTGATAAAAGATCTAGCCTCTCACCCTAGAAACACAAATTATATGCCCATAAAATCTTATCTCTCTATTTATTTGCACTCCCCTTTGGACGATTGCCCCTGCTCTTTCCCAAGTAAAATGTCGTACTCACTAGTTGGAGAAATCTTAGCCCTCTCGAGTCTATAAGTTTATCAACAAATTATAACAATACAAGTGATCCGTTTATGAAGTAAATTAAGATTTCGTGAAAATACCATCAAATTTATGAAATAAGAGAATTTCTAAGCAAATCTAAATTCCAAAAAGGGATAGTGAAATTCAAAATCATTAAAGGTCTATCCAGATATAATAATCCTCACCTAAAAAGAAAAAGAAAGGATTAAAAAGATCCTGAAAGAAAAAGAAAAAAAAAAGATAAAAAAGAAAAAAAAAAGAAAGAAAAGAAAAGAAAAGTATGAAAAAGGAAGGAGGAGCTTGAGGAATAGGACCTAACTAAAAATTAGTTTCACTTAATTTTTCTAAGGAAGAAAACTTAAGATAAAACCTTTGCTTAATTTTTGAAAGTATTAGTAAAAATCATTTTCAATATAGAAATAATAAATTCTGAAATTAATATTTTTCTAAGAATCCCAAGTTTGGAAAAAATTTAATTAAGTCTGAATTAAATAGAAAATTAGTATTCTTAAATTTAATTAAATGTTCTGATACCTTAGATTTCATCCACTTTATTAGAAATTCTTCTAAGTTGGCATATAACATTTCTAAAACAAAATTTTAGGTTCTGAAATAAACCCACAACAACAAGTTAACAATTTTACTTTTTAAAGTTATAGTGTTACTTGATGACAAGTAACGTTTAAATTTGAGGATATTGATCCACCTGAAAATTATCTATTTTTAGTGTATATTTCATGATCATTTTATGTAAATTTTTAATGATATTACATTTTAAAGGAATGTATTTTGCATATTTTTTTTTGGGTAAGAGAAATGGACTTTTAGCGAAAATGAAGCACAAACGATGTCATTTGGAGTCAAATCGAGCACGAAAGAAAATTCTAACTTCGCACATTTTGATATGTATTTCTATGTTTAATCTACTTTACATTTATCACATATTTTTGAATAAAATTACACTTTAAAGAAAATTTGTTTTTATGTCTATATTATAGGTATATCAATTTGAAGCACAATAGAGTTGAAACGGGGCGAAATGGTGGAGCTGCCTGCAAGGTGGCACCTAAGCGCCCAAAACTGGCGCCTAGGCGCCATTGATGATGAGAAAATGACACCTAGGCACCAAAAATGGTGCTTAGGCGCCAGAAACCATACAGGGGTACTTTTGAACGATTTTTGGTGGTTTTGGGATGTTTTGAAAGCTTCTGGATGTTTTGCATGCCCCGTTGAGTGTTTAAATGAATCTAGACACTTGGAAAGGCTATTAGATGAAGGGATGCATCTCTTGGAGTGAAATGGTGTGTCTTTTGGATGATGATATGTGTCCCTTGGAGAAAGGAGGGGTTTTTGTCTCTTTAAATAGAGGGTTGGTGCCTCTCATGGAGAAGAATAAGGAGAGTTTTAGGAGAAGTTTTAGAAGGATTTTAGAGAGATTTTGGTGTGAGTTTATGGAGATGTAGATTTCTCCATTTTCTGGAGATATTTGTGAAAAATTTTGGGAGATATGATTAAGAAAGTATGAGCTGCACATGGATCGACAAAAGACCTTAGAGATACTTTTCATCTTCCTTTCAGAAGGCAGAAAACTAAGTATTGTGTTCTTCATTATCTTGTAGTTGTTGTAAACACTTTCTAGTTGATTTTATTTGATTTAAATGAAGTTTTTTTTTATGTTTTATACATGCTTCATAAGTAATTTTCTTTACTCTTTTTTTTTAATATGAAATAGTGACATATGTAAAAAAACTTGTTTTATGATAGAATTGTTTTTATTTTAATGTGATGAGTAATATCTCCTTCGCTTCATTGATTTAACTTAAGTGGCAATAAGTTATGTTAAAATCTATTGTAAGTGAAACTAAGACTCGGGAGAGGGGTGATCTCACAACTAGAGTGCACTCATAATGTACGGTTGGCTATTGCAAAATAGTGTGGGCAGCAATGCAACTTTCAAAGGAATATAATTCATGATCTATTTCTGTTAGAAGGTTCTAGGTGACATATAGTTACATAAAACTAATCGAATATTAAGCATACCTATATGCTCGAAAGAGGGTAGGTAAACATATGTTTCTTGTCGGCACTTAATTTATTACATAATTCTATCAATTCTTTTACTTCTTATGTCATATTCTTCATTTTAATTTTTTTTTATAATGAATTGGATACATATTTAGGAATTTATATTTACTTAAAAATATTCTTATTTCATAAATGTGATGGTATTATCACGGCTCTTAATTTACTTTTCAAATTGATCACTTATATTGTTAAAATTTGTTAAGAAACTTATACACTTGAAAAGGCTAAGATTTCTCCAACTAGTGAGTACCACATTTCACTTTAGAAAGAGCAGTGGTGATCGTCTGAGGGGTAGTGAAAACAAAAAGGGAGATAAGATTTGACGGGCATATAATTGGTGTTTGTAGGGTAGCAGGCTAGATTCTTTTATCAATTTGGTCTAAAGATTAGAACTAAGGGCCACTGGTAGATCCTATAGAGAGGACACAGTGGATGATCTAGGAGTGAGAGACTAGAACCTGCCCAACACTACTATACATGGCGACACCAACTTTAGATAATCCAATGTTCTTTACACAATAGAAAGAAGTAAATAATAGGTATGCTCCTATTTGTCACTACAATATTATATTTTAAGTATTTTATTCCTACACATTATCTAGGTCACCGCATGAGAAAGGTAGTCTTTAACAACCCAAAATTCTTCAAACCAATTAATCCAAATAAGTTATCTTTAGAATTAATATTTTCATTTAGGAATAGTTGTTATCCTTACATTTAATATTTGCATTTAGGAGTAGTTTCTACATACAACACCAACTTAATCAACTTTCCAACCTAAGACTTGATAGTAGTAGACTAAGATTTTGTGAATTGCTTTCTTACATAACTTTTATGTGAGATTGATACTCTAGTTTTTAAAAGAAAACTCTATATTACTTGAAACAATGTCTATACTTGCGTAGTACCTTTAGTGTGTAAATTATTTTTTAAATTTTATTACATTTCAATTTTGCTTACTAGCTGCTAAGTATAAATTAGGGTAAATTTTTTTGTTATCTTATGAAAACTAAATTATTGTGAAATTGCGGGCCGGGTCATCTCCCACTCTTCATAAAGTCCCAAGACAACCCAAAACTTTCAATCTTTAATTTTATTATCCGGATCAATCTGATGAAACTTTTGAGTCGACCTAAATACAACAAAATAATCAGGCTCCACTCTAAAAAAGACCATGTACAAGAACCACTCTCAAGATTAAGGGATCTTCATATGCCAAAACTAGATGTGAAGGTCATCACAACCACGATTGAATTTGACATTATCTGTATGGGGATGACTCTGTAATGGTTGATAATCAATTGAATCTCATGACCAAAAGGTAGTCAAGGATCCACCCAAAACTGATCCCGATAGAAGATTAGATCACCAACAAAATAATTTGTCTCTCTAACCTCTAGATCCACCGCCTCAAGCTCTATACTTATGTTGTATATAAAAGTATCTTTCATAAGCTCTGCATCAAATGATTTTAAGGATAGACCTTTTGCTCACTGGCACCAAACCACATAGATGTGTAGAATACTAGAAAGCCATGAGAAATGCTCAAAGTAAACCGACCCAAAGGAGGGACAAAAAATGACTGAAGAGATAAAAAAGGGAGATTTGAAAAGTTCAAACTCTTTTTTTTCTTACTCTTATAGGTAATACATTCATGGAATTCAAAATGCCTCAAATAAGTACCTTAATCTCCAAAAATTTACACCAAATCATGTGAAATTCCTGAAAGGAAAATGATAAATTTGGAAATTTGCAAAACAAAGTTTTTACACTGAGGTCATAAGACTTTGATACATAACTCATTGATGAGGGTAGATTTAGTGCGTAAATTTTGCAAATATCTTTCAATATTACAAAATACACATGACAGATATAGCAACTAATATGCAATATAATCCCAACAAAAATACCTTTTATGAAAATAATTTATCTTTAAAACTCTTTCTAAATTGTCAAATCCCCTTTAAAATCAACGCAAGTATACGTATCGCTCAAGTAATAAAGGGTTTTAATGGAGTCCTAGATATCGATCTCACAAAGAAGTTAGAAAAACCTATAAGTAAATTCTTAAAATTATTTTATAATTTAAAAATACAAAAATAAAATTAAAGTTTGAAGTTTAAACATTAACTACTAAATGAAATGATATATAAAATACAGTTGAAAGACAGAGTTATAAAAAATAAACTTTCAAAAGTAAAATTACGAAAACTAAACAAAGTTTTTGTTGATGAAAGATTCAAATTTAAGAAAGCATCCTTACTCTTTATAATGAATATATGAATTGTGAAGAAATTAAAATCATTTGAATATATATATATATATATATTGTTTTTTGTCGAATAGGAGAAATATGATTCTTTACCCTCTTCCAAGTGCTATAAAGAACACTGACTAATCCAGAGTTTGGTCCCTAATTTTGTGGTTATGATGAGAGGATACTGGCTACCACTCTAGAGCTCCCACTACTCCCTCCCCTAAGGTCTAACAATCTCGCATCAGTTTCCAATCAACTAGACCAAATTGGGGATTTTAATCTGCCACCTTAAAATCTCCAATTTTGCATCCAACATAGTATATTTCTCTATTTATTTGCACTTACTTTTATGGATAACATACTCTCCCATGAAATCAAATGTGATTCTCTCCCTATTGTAGAAATCATAGCCCTTTTCAGAATATATATTTCTCAACATGTTTTAACATTTAAATTGGCCAGATCAAAAAGCAAATGAAGACCAGAGTTCAAATCATCACAAATTATTAACATTTAAATTATAGAAAATAAAATCAATTCTTCACAAAACCATATCTCAAAATAGGGAGAAGGATAAAAAAGACTACTCGAAATTCATGAGAAGGATACGACAAAACATGGATTTCATATATAAAAATAATTTTACAAAACAAAAGAAATAAAAGGCACAACTTATCTCACAATCATTCTCAAGCAAATCCCAAGAAGTTCTCTCAAGTATTTCTCTCTTTACAAGCTCACTCAATTCTCTCTTAGAAATGTAATGAAGAAGAAATTTCTCACATTCCCTCTCCTCTTACAACCCTAGAAGAAAATCTCCTCTTCTTCTCTCCTTGCCTTTCACGCCACCCCCATTTTCTTGTCCTTTTTGTCCCCCCTTTAAACTCCTTGAAATCTTCCTCTTTTACTTTGGGCTACCTAGGAATTCAAAATTCCCTCAAAAATTTCCTCCAAAAGTCAACTCTTTTGAATTCAAAAAATATGAGCCACATAACATATTTAGATCAAAAGAAATAAAAACCAAAATATTTTGTACGTAAAAACTGAAATTTAGGTGTTAGATTTGTAATATATAAGAGGCATTTACGTACATATCGCCCAATTCCTATGTATTTACGTACATATCGCCCAA